>CM075015.1:19472173-19535093 GCA_037576675.1 Pangasius sanitwongsei | reverse complement strand
TTTGGGTTTTGTCTTTTTGCCCTATTTTATATTGGTCCCAGTCATATGGGCCTCTGTGATTTTCAATTTTGTGGCCCCCCCCCCCCCCCCCCCCAGCATGGTTGCTTCTGTGTGTGTGTGTGTGTGTGTGTGTGTGTAGGGGGATAACAATGAAGGTTTTAGTGTGTCCTGCTTTCTGGTCAAGGGAGGAGGGTGAAAAAGAAAGAGAAAGGGGAAGGGAAGTGACAAAGAGAGAGGGAGAGAAGAAAAGAAAAAGGGGAGGCCAAAGATAGTGAGAAACCCGACATCCGATATTCGTAGTGCACTATGGAGTGAAAGTGATGTAGCTGTGTTTGATATGAATGAGTGTGATTAAACACGTGTTACTGGGTGTAAGACTGTAATGTTTAGTTATGTGTGTTCTGCAGTACGTACGTTTGTTAAAATTTACAGCAGCATGTGTTAGGAAGTATGTATGTGAGTTAAAGTGTATTAGGGTGCAGTTCTGTGTGCTAGGGTGTATACGTTAGTGTTAAAATGCATAAAAGTGTGTGTTAGCAAGTATTTATGCATGTTAAGGTGTATGAGAGTGTAGTTGTGTGTGTTAGTGTGTTTTAAACTGTGTAGTGTGTGTTAAAGTGCTTTAGAGTGTTTTTTGTGTGTTAAAGTGTACTGTAGTTGTATTGTGTGTTTGTCTGTTAGTCTGTGTTAGAGTATATAGCTTTGTGTTCAAATGTGTAGTATAACGTCAGTGACTATTTATATGTATTAAAGTGTATTATAGTGTATATGTGTGTAAAAGTGTAGTTGTGTATATGTGTGTGTTATTAATGAAAGTATATACACACACACACACACACATTTAATTCTAAGGTGGATCACAGGCAAAGTCCCTAATGATCTTAAAAGCTGAAACAGAACTATCAACTGTCGGAACCCTGAGTGTTAGATCACAGTATTGATGAATCCACTAATCCTCTACAAACCCTTTTCATCTCACTGTGTGAGAACTCATCCTCATACCCCACCCCCCCAACAGGTGAGTCTTTCAGATGCTTGATAACATCCTACTATTGGCTCTTTATTGATCTGAGCTGTTGCCTTTCAATGGCCCTCTTTTTTAAAAGAGCCCTAAAGCTAATCACAGCCATCGCTCATTACGACCCCACAGACCCTAGGGGGAGAGAGAGTGTGTGTGTGTGTGTGTGTATGTGTGTTTTGGGTTTTGGGGAGGGGTGAGGGGGCTTCATTTCCTGACAGATCAAACACCTCTACGGGTGGTTAATTTATTGCCCTATTCATTCCAACAGTGCTGATTCGGCATTAAATGGTGTAACAGGAGGCTGTGATAGGTTTAGACTCCTGTAAGAATTCCGGAATGCTGATTAGATTTAGGTTTTAGAACTCAAATGAAAGAGTTTAAAGTTCTAGAATTCTCTAATAATTACAGTTCTAGAACTCAAGTCATGACTGATGTTACAGGCAGCTTATACTGCGTATAGGCCCCTGTAAGAATTCCGGAATGCTGAATAGATTGAGGTTTTAGAACTCAGACGAAATAGTTAAAAGTTCTAGAATTCTCTAATAATTCTGGTTCTAAAACTCAAGTCATGACTGATGTTACAGGCAGCTCATACTGCGTATAGGCCCCTGTAAGAATTCCGGAATGCTGATAAGATTGAGGTTTCAGAACTCAGATGAAAGCGTTTAATGTTCTAGAATTCTCTAATCATAAGTTCTAGAACTTGATGACTGATGTAACAGACAGCTCTTAAAATAGAATCAGACAATGCATGCCCAACAGCGTCTAAACCATATAGATCCAGAATACCCATAATGCATTTGGCATTTGTACTCATGCATGGTCTGTACATTAAATAGGATCCCTGAGTTGACACACAATGGACAAATGATCTTGAGTTATTTGTGAAGTGAAGAGTGTGCGGTTTGGGACATGTCCACAATGGATGAGTAATGGTGTTTATGTGGCCTATAGAGTGAGTAAGAGTGTGTAGTTTGGGACATGTCCACTGTGGACTAGTGTCTATGTGGCATATATAGTAAATAAGATGTGTGGTTTGGGACACATCCACAGCAACCTAATTTTGTGTGGCCTATATAGTGGAAAGGTTGTGTTTTTTGGGACATGTCCACACTGGTGTTTATGTAGCAGATACAGTAATTCAGATATGTGGTTTGAGACATGTCCAAAGTGGAATAATTATTGTGAGGCATTTCTGATGTGGCCTATAGAGTGTGTGTGTGTGTGTGTGTGTGTGTGTGTGTTTGGGATGTGTCCACAGTAAACTGATGATGCTGAAATGTTTGTGATGGTGTTCAAATCTATTACTGCCCAAATCATTCATTCTGTTCCTTAGATTAGTGTGCTACATAGTGCACATGATAGGGAACACTGAATAGCCGCCTTTTTGGCTGCGTATTGCATGCTAGAGCTGACAGGAAGTTGTGGGTAGATTCTGTCAGGCTGTAGAATGTGTGCTATCTATAAGAAAAACAAATCATTAACATTTTCTGTATTCTTTTGAACAGACGTTCTGTGAAGCGACGATTTATGTGGCCGACTAACGACAGGACCCCAAGGAGCACAGCACTGCAATCAGAAACCAGCTTGAATGGTTTTCTCATCCTGCTCTGCACACACACACACACACACACATACACACACACACAGTCCCTATACCTCCAAAATCACAGACGGAACCGCATGGGGAATATTTAGGGCCCTCGGCTGTGTGTGCAGATGAATGCTTTGCGATGGAGGAGTAGAAGCCAGGGCACCAGAGACACACACACACACACACACACACTGTGAGTTGAATTTCAGTTTGGCTGCTGAGCACGCCGTCCACGCTTCAGTGGAGCTGAATGGAAAAGTCCGGAGAGCAGGAAGTTTTTGATTAGCGGTTTGCCTGGAGAGAGAGGGAGAGAGAGGGAGAGAGAGTCTAAAGTCCTCGGTTGGATCCCTGCCCACTCTCCTTCTGCAGAACGTATTTAAATTTTGGGTCTCCAAATGAAATGGACGTGCAGCATTCGTCCAAACCCATTTTTTTTTCTCTTCTTAACCACATCCAGCTCAGCAGGGAAAAACACTGAGCGCACACGGATCAAATGTCTTTAAATTGGACTACTGATCTCCAATCAACTCATATAAATCATGTTATTTAAGGGAACAGTTTAACCAAAAATGAAACGTACACACTTACCCTGTAGTCAAAAAGCCAAGACATGAGTGGTGTCTGAAGTTTGCTTCTTCCACAAGAAACTAATGTCGCTAACAAGTAAACTTACCTCAAACCACATTGTCAAGTTGTTCAATATCTCAAACAGACTTTCTTATATGGACGTGTGGTCTGACATTTCTTCAGTTCCCCACCCACTTTAATTTTAGTTCCTACCTGCAGTTACAAGTGCAAAAATGGAAGAAAACCATGGTTTATAACCATGGTTTCTTCCTACCTTGTCATATACAACCTCTCATCACATGTATGTAGGTACAGTACGAATAAAAACAAAGCTTGGAAGGAAGTAGCGGAGATTGTTCATGTGTCTGGTAAGTGTACGCAGCTAATACAGGTAGATGCCTTGCTAATCTGTCGGTTTTCAACACTGATAGGCTCAGTTCATTTGTGTTAGATTAGTTAAACTAGTTAGATTTTGGCTACTAACATTAATCATCAATAATAAAAAATAAGTTGGTCACTAGACACCAACAAGAGACAAACTACAGGCAAGATGAGTGACTTGATGCATGCTTGTGTGAATGTAAGGCTGGACATGCAGCTTCTTTACTTGTTAGCTACATTCGTAGCTCCAGTGCAAAACAAATAATCAGATTTTGCAGAGAAACAAACAAAACATTTGTGATTACATTTTGGAACATCTTGTGTAGCTTTAAATAACTTACTGTACATGTAGGAAGATTTGAATGTAGACCATCATGGCTACTCTACTATGTGCTAATTTAAGCAGATTAGCCTGATCTTCCAGTAGGAAATAGTTTTTCCTCTCTAATCCCTTTAAATGTGGAGTGTGACAATGTGTATTAGCTAAATGTGTATTCCACATGGATCATACACTTGATTCAAATCCCTGTCGTTAGATATGAGCACTTCTGTTGTTTTTTGGGAATTGGCCATTAACTGTGATGAGTCTTTACCTTACTTATCATAATGAACATGACAATGTATCTATTTTCCAGAAACTTTACCTCAGATTATCTCAAAAGTCAGGCAATACTTGTTTAGCACTTGAGCAAAAAGGCTAACGTAGCTAGCAAGTGTAGCTAGTAATGTAGCTGTTTGTTTAGCTTCGTGCTAACTGCATTTCTTAATCATAAAACTACCCTCAAGACATAATTTGTCTCAAGAACACATAAACAATTTCATAGTTTCAGAAAATATGCGAAGTAATACTATACTCCAGTTCTGCCTTCACTATCTCCCACTGAGGAAGAAAATGATTCAGATCCAAAATGGCTGCTGTTACTGTTTGAAGCTCTTTTTGTTTGTAACTCTTAAAAATAAAAAAGTTTGCTGATTATGGCAACATTTTGTCTCAAATGAATAAAGTAACAGGGCTGAGGTTTTCATTTAGCATAGAATTAGCAAATACACAACATGTGGTTAACTAGCACCTATCATGCTAATAGCATGAGGGGATTGAGGATATTATAATGATCTAGCTAAATTTGTAAATATAATATTACAAATGCCACTATCAGTCAACTAACAGTCAACTAACAGTCATGCAGTGTCAGAAACATAAAAAAAAAACTGTTTGTGATACTCAACAAGTCCACAAAGTGCTTTATTAGGAATAAAAATCTAACAAGCTCAGTGTTACTGTTGTGTTGTTATAAATGTAAGTAGCTAACAGACTAGCAGGGTTCTGTGATTAGCCTGAGGTAATTGTTGTTATTTATCCTCTTTCTCCTGTATAGGAAATTCATTAAGTGTAGTTTTAATTCTTTGTTACTTAATTACACTGAAGATTAGCTCTACAGGAAATATTTTGTATTCGCTTCTCTTTTCTAAGCTCTGTTTGTCTGATAAATTCCCTGTCCTGAACATGGCCTCTGGTTTTGTGTGTATCTTTGTCCTGGCTGTAACTTGGCCTTGTTGGCTCTAAGCCAGACAATGCATTCACAACAAAATCTCTGATCTCAGACCTGTGGGTATTTCTAACTCACAATTATCCGCAATCTTTGCATGCTGATTCCAGGTCAGCAATTCTTTTGTAATTTTTTTTTCTAAAAGCCCCAGGGGTAGCAAGTATCAAATGTCCTAATGGAACTGATCCAGGATCAGATTTGGCTCTTTGCCGCTAATGGAGATGATTATAAGCGAGAAGGAGTGCTGATCCTAGATCAGCCGGGAGATGCTTTGTGAAAGGTCCAGCTCTCAGGTTTCAGTGTGTGAAAGGAGACAGGAAGTGTGGATGTGGTGTTAGCGACCAAGGCAACTCTTATTACCACCTCTTTCAAAGCAACTGCACGCTCCTGTTCTTTTCTGCGACGCTGAAGCTTCTTAGCTTTCACAGTGTAGAAACAGGCTACCGTATTCTTAGATTAATTTCCTTACCCAGATTCCACCTGTAAACAAGCATAGAGCGTAATGCTACTGATAAACGTTTTCGGTTTCCTTATTATATTACTCACATACCAAAATACCATCACACCCATGACCTTAATTAATGACTACATCATAATGTCATGTAACTATTTTGTTTCATTAAGTGTACTCCACCCTTTAACATTATTTTCCCTTGACCATCTTCCTTTTTTCCCCAGCAATAACAATAGATATATAATTATAGCTATATAATTGATTATAATTATGTGCCATTATGGGATTAATCGTTCTGTTCCGTAGCGTTATCAATAGCTTAATAATTATAGTTACATATTACAGTTCTAAGTTACACAATGACTCAGATTCCTTGTTCCTGTAATAATAGATATAGATATAATTATAATTACATAATTAAGTCTACAGAAAAATCATTACTCAGTGATACGATTAAAACAAAACAAAACAAAAAAAGAAACAGTTACCCTGGAAATTCTGTAATATTAATTCAGAGTCAGTTCACAGACAGTCAGAGCCTTCAGGCTTGAATCGCTGGGAGTCTTCCAAGTGCATGTCATATGCCAGCTCAGATACATCCTAGATCATGAAGCTCAAAAGATGTATAGCCAGAGATCAGATCAAATCATATAACACAATACAAGAAGAGTACATATCCGATAATAAAAATATACACACCGGAAATGACCAGGCATGTAAATTCAATAAATGTTTTTCAGTTGGTTGAATATCCAGCTAGTGAATAGCATGTAAGCTCAACCCACCCACAGGCTTGTGCATACTTGTTTGTTAGCTACTTGGCAGCTCAAGCTGAATACTTTGGTACTAAATAGTATGTTAGTACACCAGTGGTGTCATTGCTATGTAGGCATTCTTTTTTGTATTGTTCGCATCTGTCAGGTGCCAGTTTAATCCTCACAGTGGAGAAGAACACAGAATGAGACACATTGCAAAATGTTGTTCCTTGAGTAGCTTGTAATAGCATTTTCTACCAAAGAGGGCAAAATACCAAAACACCGTGGTTGGTAATCTGCCAATTTCCACCCACCAGCCAGCTCTCTCCTACCATACAACAGCTACCAACAGGGAAGCGTGCATCCTGCAAGACATGCAGTGGGGTCCAAAAGTCTGAGAACACACAGAAAAACTGGGATTTTTTTAAATTAATACTGGAAATAAATTTTGAAAATTCTAAAACAAAAAAAGAAAGTGTGCAACATTTTGACTATTCATTATTCAAGATGTTGCATAGTTTCTAGGTCACTATTTAAATTTAAGCAAATTTGTGATATGGATTGTTAACACCTTTATACAATAGGTCAGATTTTCTGTGAGTCTTATCCCTTAGATTGAAGCATGTGTTCAGACGAAAACGCCGATGGATTTGATCTAACATGGATCATCAGGTTTTACACAAACCTTTGGAGTCTGTTACAGCTGGAGTGCACACTGTCATTAATATCTTTTGTAATGAAACCCTTTGTGTTAAATTGAAAAAGCATGCCAAACAGAAGCAGTTTCACTAGTGGTTTCAGACTTCAGACCCACTGTATATATCCAGTCAAATGCATCTTTTCAATCTGCATCACATGGCAGCGTAACACACTCAGAGAAAAGTGCTATCTACCCTCTTCCACATACATAAGCCCACAGACCCCCCCACTGTTGGTTTCGTGGAGACGGGACAGATAACATAATGCCATCCCTACCACTCAGAGCGCACAGCCAAATTTACTTTCTTGGGGATTGTCAGGAGTCAAACGTGTTTTTTGTTGTGCCACTTGTGTGCCCTATTTATGCGTAACATGTATATTTAATTTTCATTTATATAACATTGATAACAATGCAAGGAAGGGAGGCAATCTGAGAAATTTTGACCGAATGAAACATTTAAAAAATGAAAATGAATTTAAGCTTTTGCAGTGTAATGGAACAAAATGCATTTTAATTTAGTTACAAAAGGTTCTGTGTTGTGGCAGAAGAAACAATTATGATTTTAAAAGCTGTAAATATTTCTTTATCCTACAATGGTCTTGGTTGAAAGACTAAAATGGCATCACCTGATTTAGAACCAGTCAGCTGTAGACACGTAAATAGTGGACATACAGAAGCTTTTGGGATAATGCGATCAATTTATTTAAGTTCTTATTATCAAAAATCCCAACTTTGATTAATATTAGAGGTATGAAACATAAGAGCTAAGACAAATGTAAAATGTCAGTTGGATATGCAGTGGCACAAAGTGCTCCAACATCAAGCCATCATGGTCAAGCTGGAAAAAAAAAAATATCAATGCTCAGTTACCTTACTGGACTGGACTGGTCATAGGCTAAAAATCAGTTAACCCTATAAGCAAATTCTTTTCCTGTAGGAACATTTTGATAACCGTCCAGCCCAATATGATGGGTTTTTAGTGCATGCGGTTACAAACAAGCTACTAAATAAAAGACAGAAATAAAAACAAGATCCACAAGTAAATCTAATAAAGTGAAATACAATACTTGATGATGAAATGTAAAATCATATTTAGACTCATGATTAAAAGTAAAAAAAAAAGACCCAGTAATAACTGCTATTTCATCCTCCTCAGCATAGGCCAAACTAAGAAGATAAAGTGTGCAATTCTAGTGTATGACAGTAGATAATTCAATCTCTTTATGGCTACATGGTTTGTTAATTTCACTAAAACACCACATAAACCCCTAATTGTTTATTTATTAACAATAATAATAATTTTAAAAAAAAAAACGCCCAGTGCCTGCATGTATCTGCTGTTCATTTAGCTTTCATTTTTGTGATGGTGAAAATGTGTAAAACATGTTATAGGGCTTCTTTTCATCTCCTTCATTCCTTTCTTCTTAGGGCACTTTGAACCCAATGCTTTTGCTGGTAGAGTAATGAACACACACCAAAAGAAAGAAAGAAAATGCAAGAAGAAAGCAAACATGCCTTAGGCCCGCGTCCTGCTGCTGATGTTTCAGAAGCAGCTAAATCAGAAACAAATGCCTGCATGCTAATATTATTCAATATTAATAACAGAGTAAGGTACTCTCTTTTAAGAAAACAGTCCTCTAAAGAAACATATGTGAGGATTGAAGATTTAGCTATGCACTAAATATATTTAATACTTTTAACACATTTCTGCATACGATAAGATTTTTAAGATTTCCAGCACCAAAGTGTTTGGCAATTGTGTCAAAACTTTTTTTTTTTTTGGCTAGTTTTAGCAGGTTTTTTCATCCAAAGGAATACCTTTGTAAATTTTATCTATTTAACTTAGAAAGAACTAACCCTTTTAGATCTAACACTAATAACAGAAACAAAAATGGCCCTCACATGAAAACTAAAAGGAGTTGGAATTTAAAAAAATGAGTCAGATCACAGACTAATATTGGGCTAAATTGTGGAGATACATACAGTATTTGAGCTTTTGGGTAGATATTATTCATTAGATTTTAGTTTTATGACTAATTCCCCAAGTTAGAGATGGGAAAACATGAGGGCTGAGGAAAATGTAACATGTTGGTTGGATAGACATCAACACAATGTGGCCTGACACCAAATTTAAGCCAATTTTGTCAAACTGAAAAAAATTCTGTAGCTGGTTTCTTTATTGTACTTTGGCCAAAAAAATGGGCTTCCCAATTTGTTCCAATTTTGTACATGGTTGCTTTACTCAGCTTGGGAGTTAGACTGCTGATATAACTCTGGAAATCTCCAAAGATATAGTTTGAGTCAAATTGTTGTTGTGGCCAAAGTTGAGTGTGATCCTCATAACCCCATGAAATCAGTGGGTCACCCTCGAAATTACTTACCCAGTAAGTACTCAGCACAGCAGTGACACTGGTATGGTAGTGTGTGTGTGTGAGATGCTGGTACAAGTGTATCAAACACAGTATCACTGCTGTAGTTGTGTGATTAAGTATGTTTATACCACAGAGCTGTTGAGTACTTTAATTTGAAGCTGTTTATTAATTTTCTATAAAAGCAGCTCTGACAATAGTGTTGTCTGCAAGGCAAATCATTTAATGCACTTCTTCTAATATGTTATCCTTTCTATAGTAACAACCTACACAAGAACTTCATTATAGTTATTGAGTAATATTTCACACACCAGACTCATTCAGAATATACAGTATAAGTGTATACAGTGTATTCCTGTAAATGGCAAAATTCCACAGAGATTTAATGTGACAATGTAGGGATAAAAAATTCCCAAAGGTCTGAAGAGAATTTAGAATAACTGTAGTGGTACATTTAATTTAACCATCAGAAATTCAACAAGTAAAATTGATGGATCTTAATTTATGCGGTATAGCACTTTTCATGTTGAGTGAAAATCTAAATTGCATATACATAAAGTATTAAAAAAAAATAGACAAAGTATAAAACAATAGAAAATAAGTATAAGAATAGAAGACATTAAAAATAAAAGATTAAAAATAGTTAAAAAAAAAAACAGAACAAAGAATCACAGTGAAGATAAATGGTAAACAATGTTAGTACAACAATTAATAAATAATAACATTAATAAAAACAACCAGTTTGAACAGGACTTCAGTACGGATTTTAAAACGTTATGAATATTCTCTGGGATTATTCCAGATTTTAGGGGCAATATATGAAAACATCTATCACTGACTCAGCTGTGATTGATTGTAGTAGACAGTAAAACTGCCTGACCAAAACAGAATGCTCAAGATGGGTTACATTGTTCCAGAAGATCAGTAAGATATGCCGGAGTTAAACCATTTATTAGTTATGAGAAGCTGTTTGTAAGCAATAAATGAATTCTAATACAAGCCTAAGTGTGTAGGTATGGAACTGTAGATTGTAAATCTTTTAAACGCTTTTATTTTTTTAAAAAAATTTCTGAATATGTCTTCTTTCAGGCGCCCGTTTCAAAAATCTGAGGTGACAAACAAGGTGAAAAGATAAAAGAGAAAAATGTCAGGGTCAGTATTCA
The DNA here is from genome assembly GCA_037576675.1 of Pangasius sanitwongsei. NCBI lineage: Eukaryota > Metazoa > Chordata > Actinopteri > Siluriformes > Pangasiidae > Pangasius > Pangasius sanitwongsei. The sequence goes on along the minus strand of CM075015.1, from coordinate 19,524,542 downwards.
AGATCAGATCAGACTCAGAGAGAGAGAGAGAGAGAGAGAGAGAGAGAGGAAGAAGGAAAAGTGGAACCAGCTGTTTGGTCTTTATAGCGTCTTGACTATAGAGACTCATAATGGTTCAGAGTTTTGCTTCAATCAAACGCTTGATTGGTCTTTACAGGAATATTAGTCGTGTTCCTCCTCTTTTATTCGTCTTTTTAAAAAGCATGATGGTGGCGGAACCCGAGTGCGGCGATAAAAGAGTCTAAAAATAAAAAAGCTCTGTGGGCTTCCAGTCCTTTCTCTTCTCTCCTTTTCTTCTGTGCTTTTTCCCCCAAAAAGACAGAGGTGTTTCCAACCCCCTCCTGGAGCACAGGTGTTGGTTGGAACATTAACAGACACACACACACGCACACACACACACACGTTGCAGTTCTGAGAAGGCCAGACAAAACCTCACACACACATCTGGTGTCTGGTGTGTATATATATAGAAATAAATGCTAAAGAATTGTCTTTTTATTCAAAATGCTTTATTTTATTCACTGAACATTTCTGCAATGTAGCATTCAGTAAGAGAAATCAGACATCAGTTCTTTTCACACCAAAGATTTCTACAATTTTTACAGCTTCCTGTAGACGATGTGAAACCTCTCATATGTGAAGCTACAGAACAGTTTTAATATTGTTGAGAACATTGACTTTAATCTTGGATGCTACATTCAAATACAGTCATGTACACTTTTACAAGAAGATTCCACATCAAATGATTATGCTTGTGTTTACAAGTTACAAGTTGTAACCCATTCCTCACACTTAGTTTGTAGTTAGATAGCATGGCGGAAATTTGGTTAGTGGTTGATTCTGAGTCTAATTACAGTATAATTTTAGTTGTATAAAGTCTTTTCTTGCAAATGTAACAACACATCTGAGGAAAATGTTGATTCTCAACAAGTTTCGTTCCTTTTCCCTGTATATAATTACTGTTTTTTTGGAATTGTTTGGACAATTTTGTACCCCTTTCTACCCTGTACTCCATCCATCAGTGAGAAAAAACCACCATACAACACATTCACAGCACAGCAGGTAGGTGTGTGTATATTAATGCAATCGTTATATTATTTATTTTAAGTTTATATTAATGCACTAATACAATATCATTTCTATAGAAACAACTTACACAGGGACTTGTGCCAGACATTGCATATAAACAGATTTAAAAAAACAACATGTAATTGTTGATATGGTGATGTTTTCTGTGAGGTGATATTTATGTATATTTAGCTTTTTTGGAAGGAGTCTCCAGTGTTAGCGCTTTATATCAGTCAGATATAAAGCTGTAACTTAAAATCTTCAGATATGAGGAATTCTTCAGGATAGAGAGCTTTGCAGTTTCTTAACATGAATTCTGCATTTTCTTTGTCTTAGTAACTTCAAGAGAGAGAGAGAGAAGAAAGGCTGGTGAGGTAACGTCTTTTTGCTGGTCTTTAAGTCTATTTACATTCTTTTTACAATCACATTTTACTGTACCAGAGAGAAACACACACACGGAATTTTTTCTTATGAGTTAACATAAAAATGAAGTCTTTTCTAATTGAATTTCCCTTCTGGGGACGAGGAGCTTTGTCCCCGTGATATGCTTGGTCCCCACAAGACTGCTGTGTGACCGGTCCCCATTAAAAGCTGAATACAAACCCACCAACACATGCACATACACACACTGTTTTGCTTTGTTTTGCTGCGTTTCTGCTAATTAGCTCTCACTGCTAATTACTGTAATTCCCGGACGTCGAGTTCCGAGCCATTTCCCAAACACACTCGGACCGGAACGGCACGTAATTATACACATGCTTCCACTCTTCCTCCAACCTTCACCAGCACAATTAGCCTTTCATTACACCCGAGTGTGTGTGTGTGTGTGTGTGTGTGCACTGTGGTCTGATCGCAGTGTTTTGCTGTAGGCTCTGCGGTGCAGGTGATGCGTTGCATTTACCCACCAATTGCTACCAAATTTGCACACACACACACACACATACAAGCATTCAAGTCATTCTTTCAGGCTGGTATCATTATATCCAGATAACTTCCTTTCTCAATGATTAGCCAAAGATAGTTTTGTATGTGTGTGTGAGTGTGTGTGTGTGTGTGTGTCTGTGTGTGTGTTTCTGTATGCGTATGTGTGGCTGTGTTGATCTCACGGATGTCTAGGTAGCTCAGGCATTCATTGTGTTTAAAACACACACAATGTTTGTGTGTTTGAATGCAACTGCAATCTTAGTTCTGTGTGTGTGTGTGTGTGTGTGTGTGTCTGTGTAAAATTATTCCAAGCCAACTTCCTGTATTAGTAGTAAACAAGCAGCCTACCTGTACATGCTCTATGAATCAGAGTTGCCTGGTATAAGAGATGTAATACTGTTTTTTGCTTCAAGCCAATTTCAGGGTGTAATTAGAGCTTCATATTTGTTTAAAAAAATGCAATACAACTTGTTTATATCTACTAAGAAGTAGACATGTTGATTGGTGTACCAATTCTAAATTCATTCAATTTAGTCATAAAGTAATAATAATTGATTTATGAATGTTGCCTTGATTCGTTTCAGTCGTTGCCTTTTAAATCACATCGATTTAAATCGATCCAAATCATCTGACTATTACACCCCTAATAATGCCAATGAAGAATTTGCCTGCCTTCAATACTAGTTCTAATACGAGTTCCTCACCTGAAAGTTGCACATGCCTTCAATTCATAATTACAAGCTGAAACTTGGGAAACTACTGTGATACTGGCTTTTCCAATACCTAAACTTTCACCATGATTGAGGAAAGAAGGTATAATAGTTGTCAATAGTTTGTCATTTTTAATTTTTCTAAATACAATTGACTGACTACTCTATTGACAATTGTTTGCAATTGTTTGGACAATTATTGTTATTGACAATTGTTTGCAGTTGTTTGGTATATTTTACAATAAGGCAAATACCAAAAATAGATCACAGAATCTATGGTAATTTCGGTCATGTGATTTTTTTTTTCTTCTGTTATTCAAATCAAAAATTCTAATGAAAAACTAGAAAAAATTAACATTAACATGTATTACAGTTCCGTACTACAATGTATATGGAATGAACCATGAAGTTTTAACTAATGGAGTGTTCAATAATTATGATAGAAAAAGGAAATGTTCTTTGATGAACTGTTAACAGACAACCCCTTCTTTAAAACATGACTGTATACACATTACACAAAAGTTTAAAATGATTAAAACTTAAACAAAGCTTGCTGTATCTGTGGGCAAATGTCCATGCTGCTTCTGCTGCTGTCTCCTGTATCAAGCTATAAATCTTTTTTGGACACACACATAATGCCAGGCATGTCCTGACCAGCCTTATTTCCTCTCGTTTGCCTGCGATCCTGTTTCATTCTCAACTCCCAACTGAGAAAACACACTGACCACTGCAACACACACACACACCTTTCTTTATGGGAACCAACCAAATGTACCAAAGAAGTTAAGAATTCCTATCATTATCGGGACATTTGCTCCTCAGACTGGCATACCTGCTTACATGTACACTCACACAAACACACACACCACTTTGGTTTTTATGGGGACCAACAAAATGTCCCAAAGAAATCATGTATTTCTATCATAATTGGGATATTTTGGTCCTGATAAAGGCTTTTACACACACACACCACTTGGCCTTATGGGGACCAACCAAATGTCCAAAAGAAGTCAAGTATTCCTATCATAATTGGGACATTTGGTTCTCATATAGACTCTCTCTCTCTCTCTCTCTCTCTCTCTCTCTCTCTCACACACACACACACACCACTTTGCTTTATGAGGACCAACCAAATGGCCCAAGTTTAAAATGTCATGTATTCCGCTAATAATGGGAACATTTGGTCCTCAGAAAGGCTGTACACATACACACACGCAAATTCACCAACTCACACACACACCACTTTTCTTCATAGAGACCAGCCAAATATTCCCACAACATCTCTCTCTGTCTCTGTCTTTCCTCTGTATTTTCAGTCTTATTGCCTTAGTTTGTGTGTGTGTTCCATGAGATCATCAAATTTAAATTAGCACTAGGTAAAACCTTCCTGTAAACCCTGATGGAATGTTAAATGTCATTATTATCATATTAAACGAGTAAACATGTGGAGGTGCGGTGTGAATGATATTGAGACGTGAGTGTTGAGCAGTGAGTCACAAACGCAGACTGACAAGTGACATCAATCAAAATAATGTACCACTCATATGGAGATTAATTTTAGACTAAAAAAAACATCATCTTGACTTATGTTCTCTAAAGACTAAAAATAAATGAATAAAATATGTGTTGTTATTTAACCAACAAAAACGTATCATTAATATTGATGTTTTCTGTAAGGAGACATTTATTTCACATTTATGCCAGGAATCGAACAGAGGACTTTGTGTTTTCCAGTTTCTCCATAACATGACAAGATGTGTTTTTTGACTTTCCAGAGAGAGGCTGGTGAGGGAATGAGTGTTTATAGCTGCTACAATGTAAGCAATACCAGGGAGTAACTTGTTTTGTGGATGTTCCACAACATTAAATGTACTTATAAATGGATAAAAAAGTAAATAAAAAGTACAAATGAGAAATTATAATCTTTGGCATATTGCTATATGCCATAAAAGGAACAAAACACTTGCTGTTATTGGAATTTGTCATTGATCATATCCCTGTAACAGCATGCACAGACAGACAGACAGACAGACAGACACAGACACACACACACACACACACACACACACACACACACACACACACACACTCTGAATTGTTCCTTAAGTCAAAATTAAAGCTGTTCTAATTGCATTTTCCTTCTGGGGACCTGTTATATGCTTGGTCCCCACAAGGCTGCTGTGTGACTGGTCCTCATTAAAAGCTGAATACACAGATAACATAAACATGGAAATGGATAAAAAAAAAGCATAGCATGTTGTTCTATAATAAAAGTATTTGAGACCTCCTCTTTTTCCCCTAGGAAGGAAACAAATGCACACACACGGAGGAAGAGGAGAGAGAGGGGTTTCTGTTGCTGGCTGTGGTAGATATATATATATAAAAAATTTTTATTGGTTTAAGATCATTTTCATCTGGCTATATATATATATAAGTGTGGGTGTGTGTTTAACCTCAGATTATTACTCAGATACAGACTCAAAGTCAACGTCTCTCTCTCTCTCTCTCTCACTCACTCACTCTCTCGTCTCCTGGGTTACAGATCTGTCTGTCTATCTATCTACATGTCTTTCCTCATCCTTATTTCTTCTCTCCTTCTCTTCTCTCTCCTTATCCTATCTTTCTTCATTCCTCCATTTCTTTCTGCCTTTTCCTCCCTCTATGCTAAGGTGTTTGGTAATTCAAAGAAAGACAGAAAGAGAGAGGGAGAGAGAGAGAGGTCAAAATACACAGGTCATATTTAATTTCTGTCTATTCCATTTCTATCTATGCTTCTCTTTTTTCATCCATCCATTCCTCACTGTTGAACCTCTCTCTCTCTCTCTCTCTCTCTCTCTCTCTCTCTTTCTCTGGCCCTCTGGCCAAACATTAACTAGCATGGAACCAGAAGGTCTACTGCCAAGTGTGTGTGTGTGAGAGACCCTGTGCAATCCATTGCAGAACTCACATTCCTGTTAGCAATTACACACACACACACACACAGTGTTAAGTAAAGAGTGTGTGTGTCCTGCATTTCCAGGTCCTGAACTTTTTTAGAGTAAGAATTCCCTCCACAGCTGACACACACACTCTGGAAACTTTATACACACACACACATACAGACACACACATAAACACACACTCGGTGAAGCTGTGGCCGGAAACTTTGATAAACCTTCGAGTGCTGAAAAATGTACTGTTAGTGGAAATAGGAAGAAGCACTAGCATGATTCTGATTTAAGAGCTCATTTACATCACATCCTTTATTCTACACACATTCACACACACACACATGCACAGTGTGGACATCCATGTAATGCTCTTTAAAAGATTCAATATTGCCAATGTGTGATGTGACAAATTCTGCTCTCAGAGAGAGAGAGAGAGAGAGAGAGAGAGAGAGAGAGAGAGGACAAACAGTAAGAGACAAACACAGATGGACATATAGACAGAAAATAGAGAGAGACATTTGGTTGGCCAAAGAGTTAGGGAAAGACCAAACAAGAGAGATAGAGAGAAATGGTGAGAGTGAGACAGATATGAGCCAATGGTGATAGAGAAAGAACAGGGATAACTGGAGATAAATGAGATAAAAGGAGAGAGAGAGAGAGAGAAAGAGGTTCAAACAGTGAGGGAAGGATGAGAGAACTAGTGCAGATCTGAGCTAATAATCATCCACCAACAAACCCATTTACATTTACATCGTGTGTGTGTGTCCATCTTGATTCAAAAGATTCTTTTGTTCTATCTATCTTTTCCATCCATCTGTCTCCCTTTTTTCTCATTCTTTTTATGTCTCTCTTTCTCCTGTCTCTACCCATCTCTCTCTTTCTCTCTTTCCATCTTTCTCTCTGTCCCTGCTGTGTAAGGAACGTTTTTTACGATGTGTTTTAACCAACCCCTACACACACACACACACACACACACACACACACTCATTTCCTGTGTCTTCTGTTCGTTCCAGGTTTCCAGGAATCTGTGGATGTCATCAGCTTGAGCCCCCATCGCCTTGCGTCCTGATAGGCCAAGCTAATAGAATGACCCCCGGCACTGGCATGTGATTGGTCGATCTTATCTGAGCTGCAGGAAATTGAGCTTGATGGCTTCCTAGGCTGGAAGGAGATGGGAGATAAAGTACGTGAATTTCTTAAGTGAGTGTGTGTGTGTGTGTGTGTGCGTGCGTGCGCGCGCATATGTGTGTATGTGTGGATGTGTGTGAGGGTGTGTGTGTGTGCGGGTGATTGACATATGACTTTCAGCACCGTACGGTCCTTTTAATGTCACTGTGAGATTCTTGATGCAGTAACCAGATGTCTCTCGGGGAACATTTTATAGCTATTATATCATAAAGGACCATCAGGAAAAAGAAATATGGCCAGGCATTAGCGCATGACACACATGCTTTGTTGTGTAATAAACGATTGTTGATAAATGGTTTTTATATACACTGATACTTATACACACCCTGAGGGTTACAATAACTGTCACATGCTTAAAGAAACAGTGTCCAAAAGGGAAATGTACACGTGAAATATTGCCTTTTGCCTTAAATGTAGCTGAACAGCCAAGATATGCTTGGTGTCTTAAAAAATTAGGTTCTTTACTTTAGCACTGGAGCCATAATTCTAATCTAGCCAACAAATAAGGGAAGTTTATAGTCGCCAGATTAGCAAGAAAATCCTAACAGGCACAACTCGCAGGTGCATTTAAAATTTGTAAAGGTTCAATTATGTAAAATTCCTCGTTTACAAAGGTTACCATTTCATTCTTAACTATTAGTGATTAGCTTATGGCTATAAATAAGACAATACGAAGTTGTTATATTTTGTTTCGTAGTGGCGCTTCACATTACAACTTCTGACTCTGAACAAATGAGACATCTGTATGAATTTGACGTGGGGAGGATAAACACGCATTTCTCTGTTCATTTGTCTTTAAACATCTTGGTTTTGTCATCGCAAAAAAAAACTATAGAGAGTAAAGGAAATGAGAAAAATCCATTAAAGTCTGTGAAAATGTTACAGACTTAACTGAGCTAATGTCCCTAGCCCTGTAATAATTTACATAAATGCATGTGATTGGATAACAGATGAGAGGATGTGCTACGGAAGCTGCAGTAGTTCATGTTCAGGTCTTTTTTTCCCATACGTTTATCTGTTCTGTTACAGTATTTTGTAATAGTTGGTTCGACCTGCTGAAATATTTTGATGGTTCCACTAGGCGATGATCCATAATCTAGCATATGTCAGTGACTGAAATGAACAATGTTTTCCCTAGAAAACTTTGCATCACGCAACAGCATCAAAACAATGAGGCAAAGGATCAGTGTGACTGCTACTTTTTATTAAAATTTAGTGTTTTCTTTTTGTTTGTTTGAACAAAATTGTTGCTGTTTTTTTTTTGTTTTATGTTTGGTATTCGGAGGAAACATGGCATGAAGTCAGTAGAGTATTATGGACATGAATCACATAAAAAAAATAATAAAAAAAACAAGTAGAACTCAAGGGCAATTGAGATATTCTGCTAACGAGAATCTCGGACAGATGCACGGATGGACGGACGGACAACCCGAAAACATAATGCCTCCACCACCTAGTGGTAGAGGCAAATAAATAAATAAATAAATACAGCTGCATATCTGCCTTTAAGTGTGTGTGTGTGTGTGTGTGTTATGCCATGGATAAGATCTCATGATATAATGCATTGCTCAACCCTAATGGTTTCACTGTGGAACTGTGGAAATATAAGATTTTAACCGTCACGATTTTAACCGATTTTAAGCCGTCACTCTTCCTAACATTCAGTTATCAACAAGTCTTGTTGTGTGTTCTAACATGTTCTTAAAATGGCTGCGTTCTAGTAAATACACCAACTAGACACGACCCCTAGGGTCTGGGATAGAGCCTGAATTTCATGGTTTCTTTGAAGACCATTTTGTCAGAGGTAATAAAAAGGGGGGCAGAGAGAGAGAGTAGGAGAGAGACAGAGAGAGATGGTGAGAGAGAACCCTCAAAGCGGAAGAGAGAAGCAATATGGGCTAAAAGTATTTCAGAGTCTGTCATTATAGTTCAACCAAGAGGAACTGCAGTTTTTAGTGGGAAGAGAGAGAGAGGGAGCGACGAGCGGAAGAAGGAGGGATAGATGCAAGAAAGAGGAGGGTGAGCTGTCACTCTGTCTATAAAGAAGCAGAGAAGCTCGTCTGATTATTTGTGTGAGACATGGCCCCTTTTTTTTTCCATCCAGCGAGATTCTTTCCTAAAGAATGCCGTGCATTCTCTCTGTCTCTCAAGGTTTGACCTTTGGCCTTTCCGGTCGTAAACTAGCCCAGTGAGCGTCTCCATTCAGGGTTTCTCATGCGCAAATTCAACATCCGCATAAAATCAGGTGGATGGAAACCATCCTGGAGTTGATTTGTTCCATTTATTTTAAACGAACTTCCAAAAAGTAGAATCTGTACATGTGTAAAGATGTACATACATAAGATGAAAATACAACAATGCATATTGCTGTAATAGAAGATCATGGACAATTTCCAAAAATACAGACAATTTCCACTGCCACTGGGCCATATTCAGAGTTACACACATAGTGGGTTTTAATATTCAGACTATTAATATTTAATACTCAGGCCTACTGTACCTAAATGCACTTAAGTGCATTTTCTATTCTGGCTTAAACACAAGTGCTTGTGTTTAAAGGCAGTGGGCTAGACACTATCGAAAAACCCCAATTTCTCACATTTCTACCCAAGAAATATCTGGCATTCCTGGAGCCATGAAATACACTCAGGTGATTTGCATCATCTGAATAGTATTAAAGACCAGAATGCTCATACTGAACATCCTTTCAACACACTTATTACTGATTGACTTTATAGTATACAGTAGTGGAAATATTTTATAATCCCATGAATGAATGGGTTCCCTTTTGAGTCTGTTGTTCTCAAGGTTTCTTCCTCATGTCTTCTCAAGGAGTTTTTCCTTGCCACTGTTGCCTCTGGCTTGGTTCATTTGGGATCTACATCTGGTTTTGAAATTGAATGAGGAATCCAGGAAATCCACTTAACCAGCCGCTTAACCCGACTCTGAATACACGTAACTTTCCCTGCGTAAAAGTTAAAAGCCTGAATACTTTATGTCTTCAGAATAAAGGACGTGACATGGCCACATGCTAGCTAGATCATAAAAGTGAAACAGTAAAAAACAGTAAGCATGTGATATGTCTACAAGTTCCACTCAAACAGACCAGTATATTGACTCACGTGAATAGCAGTGTGACGAGAATAACGCTACATATCATTGCAAATCAAAGAGAAGAATGACGGTTTTCTACATTTCCACATTTTTTTCTGCAAATAGTAGAAAAATGGTTGTGTTTCTATCGAGTTGAATATTCTAAAAAAGGAACCGCAAGAAGGAACGCCAGCAAACCACAAAGTTATGCAGAGACAGCAATACACACTCGCTATGTCGTCATTATCGAGCATCTTCTTTTAATCTGGATGCAAACATGTTCTTCAGATTGAGATTGTAAACAGCTGCAGAGATACTGCAATGACCAAAAACAAAACAAAACAACAACAAAAAAAAACCCTGTGCTATTTTTTTGCATGTGTAAATTTGGCCTGCTGTTGGTGTACTATAGTAAAAAAAAAAAAGAAACAGTGTGACATAGTGGCTGCAACAAGAGCTTTAGGTGTTACACTAAATTTACAATTAATTTTACAAAATGTATTGTGTAATAATAGAATTAGACCTAGATTTAGATTTGTTAATGATGCTGCTCTTCCAAAAGAAAAAAAAAAAAAAAAGAAAAAAAACAGTTTTCAAAGACACTTTTTATAAGGGTGTCAGGCAGCAGAGATGGTTGCAAGTGCAGGTAGGCTTTACTGTAACAAACGAACACATTCGAGTCCAAAAAAAAAAAGACCTGGGTCAGGCGATCAACAAACAGACTTCCAAACTTTCATCCAAAATCAAAAACAGAAAACCAGAGCAAAACCAGATAATGTGCACACAATACAAACGCTTGGTATTGTCATGTATAAACTCAGAGCAAGACTTCGCATTGTGTATGTGTGAGTCCAGGATATTTATTGTTTGTGTGTGTGTGTGTGTGTGTGTGTGTGTGTGTGTGAGAGAGAGAGAGAGAGAGATGGAGAGATCGGAAATCTGGTGTGCATGAAGGTGATAGTGGCTGTGGTTGATGGGAAATGGAGTCCGGATATGTACATATATGTATGCAAATAAGGATTTCTATAACAAAAAATTGCATACTTAATAAAACCAAAAATCTAGTCTTTGGACCATTTAAATTAGTCTTTGGAGAATTAAAATATTAATTTCTCTGTGAAAACAAATGTATACAATATAATGCAGTATTTCCCAGTATAAAATTTTACCTAGGTAGAAAAATAAAAAAAAACCCATTTCTTCTGTAATATGATTCTAATTAGGAATAGGAATGAACGTGTAAAATGAATGCAGGTCATCTAGAAATTCCAATTTTTGGTTGTGAGTATAAAAAAAACAGATTTCGAGAAGTTTTTAAGCCTTTTTATTTTATACCTCTTTTAAAGTTGCTAGGTTTCAGATAATGTGATGCACATGAGTGGACAAAACAGTGAAATTAAACATTTCTCTGTTGAGTTTTGATATTTTTATTGCTACAGTTTAATTGAAGACATTCTATAGATGCATTTTATCCAAAAATCTTAAAAGTAAATAATGTGACAAAAATACCATTCAGCTATAGAAAGGTCTTCATATTTTCTGTTCCTGTGTTAAAAAAGTGAGTCAGAGAGAGGAAGTCACAGAGCATTCAACACAAAAGTGTTCTTCTGCAGCCAATCAGGGTAAGTTTCCATCTAAATGTTTAGCAAATGTGAAGTAAATTTCTGAACTGGTTCAAGAAAGGAAAATGTGACTATTCGCTAAGGCATAATTTATTCCAAACACTCTTGTTTCCATCACCCGTTATCACATCTTGTCTTTAAACATACACCATACGCCACACTTTCCTCTGAACAGATGAACCAGTTTCAGAAAGTTTTGAGTAGAGTTTCCATTCAGTTTTTCTTATGTGCAAATTCGACATTTACATATGGATGACTAACTTTGTAGCTATGAAAATATTTGCCCAGATCTGTCTTTTTTTTTTTCCCCTCTTCCTCACACTCAAGCAGTGTCTTCTGAGTGTCCTCAGGTTGTTCTTCAGTGGAGAAGGTTTTCAGATCACCAGAAGGCATCCCTTAGGGTCTTCTAGATGTTTACTTAAGGATTTCTGGGAACTACACTGCAAAATGAACAGCTTAGCAAGTGAAAATATCTTGAATATGGTTAGATTTATCTAATATTTCCTATTATACATTAGAATAAACCAAACATATGATTATTAGACCTATTTCTAGACATGTTTTACTCATTTCAAGCTTGTTCTATTGGCATATTTAGCTAATTTTAAGCATTTATTTCTAGAGGGAAGTAAAATTATCTGCCAATAGAATTAAAAGATTTAAAGATTGAAATGAGTGGAAGGCTAGAAATAGGTTTAATAATATTAGGTCTGTTTCTTATAATAGGAAATACTGGATAAATTTGACTATTTTCATGTACTGAGATTTCATTTATTTGTAGTAAGAATTATTACATGTTAAAAAAGAGGTGTCAACATCTAGGCTATAGCACTTATGATTTTCGACTCCGCTAACAATCGTGAATAAAATTCTCCCAGCGGAAGAGGTAATTCAAATAAGGGGAAAGGACGCAGAATGTGAAAGACACACATTTGCGGGTACTTTCGCTTTCGTCTAGTGAACTTGATACTGAGTGGTATTAATTACAGTACTTGGCATGCAATGCAGCTAGCAGAGTAAACAAAGTAAGACATTTCCATTAGCTGTACACATGGACAAGTTGAAGTAATACACCCAAATTTGAACTAAATAATAGAAATATTTATATTATATAATATATTATGTAGCTGTGATTCCACAATCAGGGTGCAATTTAGCCCTTGTAGCTCATAAAAATTAAAGTTGACTTTTTATCATTGTTCAACATTGAATTTAAGAAAATATGTATTTAACCATTCAAAAAATGTGTCAATCTACCTCAGGCAAAAATCTCTCTCTCTCTCTCTCTCTCTCGCTCTCTTTTTAACAAGGTTTCTTTGCTGAAAATGGCTCTTAAATCAGTAAGTGTTGCACAGAATTACCAAATACACCAAATGTAGTTAACTAATATTAAGGATTTTCAAATGACTAACTTAAAATATATATCTTTTTAAATTAATAATTTAATTTCAGTCTATAATTTGGGTGACCGTTTTGTACTTTCGAAGTGACCTCATCAGTCAATATCACAATATCGTTCAAACTAATGAAAAATGAACGAGAAAACATTTTTCCTCAAAGAATTTCTTCTTCCCATGATCTTTAAGTTCCTGTGGAACATGTGACTTGTGGAATATTCCAAATATTTCATAGGGTTGAATGTGTTTGTGTAACAGGGTTGCATGAATGTTGTGGGAAAATAAAATATAAATTTTTCATTATTTATAATGGATGATTCATGGAAAGGTGTGCTGGAGATATGTTTTATTAATGTTTATGTTATTTATCTGAAATCAGCTTGTTGTTGTTGTTGTGAATGACACTTTACATGTGTTTAAAATGTCTTTGACCTTTATTTGACATACATATTTTTAAATGTAATATCAGTAGGACACAAATGGTTCCCCAGTCATGGAATCTCATAAGTATTCGATTTAGATGAAATACAACGCAGCAATGCTTTCTGAATAAGTCTGAATAGGTCATCTCAATCGCAATGAACTTCATTCATGATGATGAAGTAATGGAACAACCCAAATATGACCAATGGGATTCATCCAAGGGGGAATAATGGGGATAACTGAACAAGTATGCAGTAAAACAGCCTTGGTTTTGCTAAAAGAAACAACAACAACAAAAATGTTAACGCTTACTCTGAAATCTTGCGAATAACTCGAGTATTTCCGTAATGTTGAGTAGCGTGACATGCAGTTGCAGTCCAACAGCAAGCTTACTCAATGACCAGGTGCACTGTGTGTGCGTGTGTGTGTTTGCTCTTGTCGTGACTGCGAGGCCGTTGCTAAGGGATCGGCTTATCTCCAAACCGTATCCATTTCTTCCCCTCCCTCCTGTCTGCCCTCTTTCCGTTTTGTCTTCCGAATTCCTTCGTTCCTTGCCGGCCAAGTCCCATACGACACACACACACACACACACCTGCCCCAGCCAAACAGCTGTGGAGAACATAACATCGTTAGGCTGACTGATGGAGAACGAGTGGCCTGTTTTATGGGGAATAACATCACGGCTGTGATCCAGTGGCTGCAGATTGTCACATCCCTGATGTTATTAGCGATAACGCACAACTTCGAGCATTCTGTTGCTTTAATACATGAGTTTTACAATGTAAATGCAAAACTAGTAAAGCAAAGAACAATCTTAAAAGATTTGAAATGTACTGTTCAGGGGATTAAATACAGACAACACTGTCATGGGGGTTTTGGGCTCCTCTTCACCCCAGTGAAATCGCTAGCTAGTCAGTTATTCTGACAACATAAATATAGTAATAGACAAAACTGTCAGTATTATCAGCATTTTCCTTAGATGTCTTGGTAAATTACTATTGCAACAAGAAGCATTAGCATGCATTGTACTTTTTTCATCACTTTTAGCTTAATTTTGGATTGTAATTTTCCAAAACCTGTTCAAATTCTATGTTTTTATTCCACAGTTGGGCTCTTGTTCACCTTCCAGAAACAATATTACATTCTAAGTGGAAAAAATTCATGCTAGTCTGTAAGCTAACTCTGCTAGTAATGCATGTAAATTATAAGTTCCAGTTTGGTAAGTTCCAGTTTGACACTAGATTAAAAAGGGCAACAGCAGGTTAAGAATTTGACCAATAAGACCCCCTGTCTTTCAAAGATAAAAGGACATCTGTATAAGATTTCATTTTTGGCATTCACATCAGATTTTTAGAGGTTAGCAAATGTCTTATTTAATGGATTATTTTCAATTTTTGCTAATCCATCTCCAATGGACCTAAGAAAAATGCAGAAAACTGTATAATGAAATAAGGTTTAAAGTGTGTGTGTTTGCTTCGCATTATTCATATTATGCCATCAAGACCTCATTGTCAGGCTTGATATAGATACACCTGAGGCCAAACGTTTGCATACACCTAGGCTAAAAACATTCAAATTCAGTGTTTCACAACTCCACATATTTCATGTTACTATACATCTCCTGTGTTATGTCAATTAGGGTATCGACATTATTTCCATGATGATGATGATGATGATTTATTCCCTGGTCTTGGAGTTTTGCTTCAGTATTTGTACATAATCCTCCCTCCTCAGGATGCACTTCAGGATCTATTTTCTGAAGTGCATCAGTCTCTTTTCCAGCAAAACTCCCCCACAGCATGCTGCTGCCACCCCCATGCTTCGCAGTTGGGGTGGTGTTCTTCAAATTAAATCCTCACCCTTTTTCTTTCATACATAGTGCTGAGCAATATGGACAAACAGTTCAATTTTTGTTTAATCTGACCGGAGAACACTCTTCCAAAAGGTTAGGTCTTCAGCCTGGCAAACGTCAGTTTTGGAGTAGGGGCTTCTTTCTTGGTGTTGTGGGACTCTCTGAATTGTGGATGTACATGTTTGGTATCTGAAGCCTCCAACTCCTTCCTTTACCAGGTCCTTCATTGTTTTTTGGGATTCAGCTAATCTTTTTGGACCAAAGTTTGTTCATCCCTGGGAGTTCATTTGTGCCACCTTCCTGACCGATGTAGTGTCTGTATAGTCCCATGATTTTTGTATTTGCATACATTTGTTTGTACAAATGCTTGTGGTACCTTTAGTTGTTTGGATATTGCTACCAAACTGGAAATTGTTTGGTATCAAGGGCAAAAAGGCATCGTCTCTAAGGGTAGGCCCTTTTACAGCCACAGATGGACTCCTACTTATCTCCTAATTATGTCATTAGCCAATCGAAATTAATTTTAAATTTATTCTATCATTTTCTGGAATCTTTCCAGACTGTATACAGAAACAGTCAGCTGGTATATGTAAACCTACTGGAAGTCTAATGTAGTGGATCAAAGCTGAAATAAACCCATCTTTAATCAATTGTGTTAAAAAGACCTCTCATGTGAACAAATTAGATGCTGGAATTGAATCACCAGAAGAAACATGGTAACATGAAATGTGTGGAGTTGTGAAAAACTGAGATTGAATATCCTTAGCCTTGGTGAATGTAAACTTTTGGCCTCAACTGTATTAGATTTTAAGCCTCCGATGTAATATTACCACCAACCGTCATTGCATCAGTATCAGTTAGCTAGCAGCAGCAGCTAAGAATATATAACGCCTGTTGCTGTTACTGGACCTACTGCTGAGTGAGGTATTCAGCGGAGTGCTACAATTACGGACTAACTGTTCTAAAAATGACATGCTGTAAGACATGGGTCAGAAATGTCAACCACATGAGTAAAACCTTTTTTTTTTTATTTCAACCAGTGAGACTTTATGGACTGGATCTGCTCTGTAACTCAATCACTCATTCACACATCCCGTATTGCGGCATTCATCTGATGAAGAATTTCATCCTCGTCACAAAGGGCCAACAGCTCATTTCCTAATAGCTCCAGTTTCCAGAAATTTCTCCTCTACAACTTTTTCATTGACTTCAGGCTTTTCCTTCTATTGTCAGCTACACTAAAATGTGTCAGCACATTAGAGAATCAATGCCTTTTTCCTGGTAACGTACTGCCTTGTGTTTACACATCTAGTCTATATACGTCAGTCTTGCTGGGATTTGGACTCTGGCTCGTGTTAACCCCCTCCTGATTAATTACCACTGGGACTTCCGTTTAAAAAAAAATAAGAATGTAAAAACAATTTGAAATTGAATACACTCATATGAGCCACTCATATGGTGATAGTATGTCATAAACTGTTATGTCGAACACCTCAAGAATAATGTTCTGCGTGTTGAGCAGTAGAGAAGGCAAAATTCGGAAAAAACATCAACATGGCCTAAAGTTCTAAACAAAAAATGACAAGGATGTGTTGACTGACAATGAGCTGGAACTACGGCTTAAGGTTAGACCTGAATATAAAGTGTAAAATAATAAAGCGAAATGGAAATAATAAACCGCAAATATGTTCTCAAATAAGACTACCACAAACTATCAACCTCTTCAGCTGCTATGATGAACGAAGTCCTAGCACATTCATTATGCACAAGGGGCTGTGACATCAGTGTTTCCAAAAACATATGTTTTTCCAGTTTACATAAAAACATTGAAAAGAGAAAAAGAAATTTCCCTACTTTTGACGTGTACTTTTTTTAAAGCTTTGTTTTTAGTGGCCCAAATTCATTTTCAAAAATATCAGTAATACACATGGACAGGGTATGAATTCCTTGAGCTGAGAAAGCTCAAGGTTAGCTAGTAAGTTGGTAGCTAGCTAGTTGTCCACATGAGCCAACTAAGTATAGTGTGATGTCATGTTTTGTGATTGCCTGGTATGACTGTGTTCTTCTCTTATATTTGTAAACATATTCATCAGTCTGCCATGTTTGTGTTATAGAAGCCTGGTCTGGTGAACAGAAGTAAAGGATTGTCTGCATCGCAAGAGATGCTTGTCACATAATTTGTGCTCAGATTTGGCCAAAATAAGCAGCTCAATTGATTTTGAATGTGAAAGAAGCCCAAAAATGCTGCCTACATAGGGAGCTGCCTATAGATTGGAACACATCCGGCATTTTACTGCCCCTGAAGTGTTCTGTGGTATTAATATTATCCTGACTAGTAATTGGAAGCTGTAGCACAGTATGAGATCTGTACGAACACGACTGGACACCTCTGAGCTATAGCACTCTGTCTCACTCTCTCCATCTGTCTCTCTGTCACTCCATCTTTCGTCACCTTCAACTATCCGTCTTTCTCTCATGATCTGTCTCTCCAGTCCAACTCTTTCGTTCTTCACCTCTCTCCTCAACTCCTACTCTATTTCTCACTTTCTCCATCTGCCTTCCTCTCTCTCTCTCTCTCTCTCTCTCTCTCTCTCTCTCAGGATTAGTAGTAACTGGATCTGTTTGGCACAGCTGGAGGAATTTTCATTACAATGATCCTGGGTGTGGTACAGCAGGAATGTGGCCCGAAACACACACCGGGAGCATGGACACACACACACACGTACATACATACATACATAGATTCTTCACAAATGCCTTGACGCATGGGTATAGTATATACATACACTTACTTACATGCATGCTTGACATTAACACACACACCAATAGTTCCCTGACTATTCTTCTCAGCAGTGAGGTGTCATCTTCCTCTATTTTCTTTACTTACGTTTCCTCTTTCTTCCTTTCTTTCTTTCTTTCTTTCTTTCTTTCTTTTTCTGTCCCCCCCTTTCATCTCTCCATCTTTCTTTCTTTCTTTCTTTCTTTCTTTCTTTCTCACTGCCTCATCCCATGTTACTGCTCTTGTCTGTGTCTTTCAGAGGTCATGTGCTTGGGTCATGTGAATCCGTGAGCAGGTGGAAGAGGAAGAGGGTGTGGCATGTCCATCTCTCCTGGGCTCAGGTCGCTATGGTGATGGTCAGGGGGCGGGGTTTAAAGGAGAAACAAGTTTTAGTGTGGCAGCTCTTCTGTTGTTTAGTCTGTAACATGCACTGTAGTGCAACATAGAAGAGTAACACACACACATACATTTTATCCCCTCTCGTTAATGTGTTGATGGCAGCAGCTGGATGTGAAGGGTTTGATCTTTGGCAACAACTGGACAGACAAAGTTTAGACTACAGCTCTGTGTGTGTGTGTGTTTTAGGTCAATAAAGATTTTATGTTCAATAATTTTTTTTTCATGCACTGGTTATGGGGCTATCATCCTTTTTTGTGTTAATCAACCCTTTCATGCATAAATTATGTAACACGCAGATTCTTAGATGATTTTATTAATCAAAAAATCTCAAATGGATTTTGACAATTTTAAAACGACTTGCATTAAAAAGTTAGCAATCATGAAGTAAAAATAAAATGGAATAAAAACATTACTGTTGGAAAAATACTTGCAATGTGTAAATTTGTAAAATATTACAGAAGTTTTTTTCTGTTCTGGTCAAAAATGATAGAAAATGTATATTTGTGTGTATATGTGTATATATTTAATATATATTCATAATATGTATATTTATATGTATTTTTAACAAATACAGTAATTATCCAGTTTAGTGTGGACACCATTCAGGAAAGGGTTAAGTCATATGGTGAATTTCATGGAATCTGCAGAATGTTTATTGTGCATCATTTTCTTTTTCTTCTTCTTCATAATAAACATGTGCACTTATCACTGTACTAACATTTCTCGTACATGACCTTTTCGCTGACCTTTTGGAAAGATTGTGCTTCATATAGTCATTAATCAAGACTCAAACCAAGAGAGAGAGAGAAAAGAAAGGGAGAAACAGAGATGATGCAACCTTAAGCTTTATTCTTTGACTATGCCAATAATAAAGCTTAACCCCTCCAGCTCTCTCATCCTTGCTAATATCTCTGTCTCTCTCTCGCTCATTATTCTGTCTTTAATCTGTAGATTAGGAGTGTGTGGATCCCATCAGTCACGGGAATGAACTTCAAGGCCAAACTGACGGGTGGAATGTGGGAAACGAGGGAATCACACTTCCGAGTCAGCGTAGCAAGGAGATAAAGCTTTATCTAATAATACACACTTTAGAGAGAGTGAAAGAGATGAAATAACTCAGAAAAGCAAGTCAAACTACTACCAGTTCTTATTATGTAACCGTTAAACACGTTCAGGTGTTCAGAAAGATTCAAATAAAATGTAGAAGAAGTGAGGGCAAGCTTCACTTTTTCACTGGATGGCTCCTATGGAGATAAATACATAAGGAGTGTAAGAAAATATAGAAAAAATAAAGAGACAAGATGTACATTGTATGTCCAAAATTCATATTGATTATATAGTGCGCTAAAGACTTTGGTCAGCAGGTTACTGCAGTAGGTTAGTGTTCCAATGATGTATCCTTGCAGGATGTAGGGAATAGGGCACAGGGACACAGGGGAAAAGTACGGAAGGAGAATGAGATCTCTCTCTCTTCATGTTGGATATATTGAAATTGCCAAAAGTAAACAAATTCAGTTTTAACAGTCTGTTAATATGAAAAAAATATATAATTAGCACAATATTAGAAGCAGAAGTTTCTGTTTGTCTCTGTCTTCCTGTCTTGTCTGTCTGTCTAACTCTCTGTCTCTCTCTCTCTCTCTCTCCAGCTGTCACAGATTTTCTGCAGATTCCTCTCGGCTTCAGCAGACATTCCTATGCCATTACACAGAATTATATTACTGCATCTATTACCCCCTCACAACCTCAACTACCCCCTCTCTGTCTCTACTACCCCTTACTTCCCCCTCTGTACTTTTACCAGACCTTCACTGCCTCTACTATTGTCTCCCTGCCTCAACTACCTCAATACTGCAAACTGGAATACCCCATCACTGCCTCTCAGGACCATAACCAGACATTCACTGCCTCTACTACTGCCTCTACTACCCCATTACTTCCACTGTATTACCACATCACTGTTCCTCAATACCATTACCAGACCTTCAACGCCTCTACTATTTCCTCATTGCCTCTACTACCCCTTCACTGTCTCTATTACCCCAGCACTGCCCCCTTGTACAATTACCAGACATTCACCGCCTCTATAGTACCTCTAGTGGCCCTTCAGAACCTATATTACACCTTCACTGCCTCACCTATACCTTTGCTGGTTCTGCTACCTCATCACCGTCCCTCAGTACCTTTACCAGACCCTCATTGTCTCTACTACCCCTCACTGCCAGAATCTTACTGCCTCTATTACCAGCTCACTGCCTCTTCTAGCCCCTAACTGCCCACTGTCTTTATTGCCCCCTCACTTCCTCTACTACCCCATTACTGCCATCTCTCCTGCCCCATCCCTGAACCTCTACTACACTTACTGCTTCTACTACCCCATCGCTGCTACCATCAGTATCTTTACTATAACATTACTAACTCTACTACCAGCTCACTGCCTTCACTACCCCCTCACTGCCCACTGCCTTTCCTGCCCCCTCATCTCTACGACATTATCCCTTCCCCTTCTGTACCTCTAGTACTCCCTCACTGCTCCCTCTCTCTACTACCCCATTATTACCCCTCACTGTCCCCTCAGCCTTCACAAGACCCTCATTGCCTCTCCTACCCCCTCAGTGCCCCCTGTACCTTTATCAAACCCTCACTGCCTCTACTATAAGATCTTTTATTGCCCTTTCACTGCCCCTCCGCTGGCTCTACTACCTCATTATTCTACCCAATCCATTTTCCAAACCTTCTCTGCCTCAGCTAAGAGAAAGCCTTTACCCAAGGCCCCATCACTGCCTTTTCATTGTCCTTCCCAGTTCTACCACAGCATTCCTGCCTGTACTACCCCATTACTACTCTACTGCCTCCATCACCGACACTACTACATCTACACCATCTCTGCCTCCACTACCCCATTACAGCCTCTACTGCTCTACATCAATTGTCTTGCTCTATCTGTGCTACTCCATCACTGCTTCAACTGCCCTGTCATCTTCTTTACTGCGTAATTGCTTGCTATATTGTGCCCATACTGCTGTTACAACCATTTTACTGCCACTACTTCTCCAATTATTGTCTCAACTGCCTTCACTGCACCATTGCTGCTAGTACTACCCCCCTCACAGCTTCATTACTGCCTCTATTGCTCCATTAGCACCCCTGCAACAATATTACAAAGCTCTTGATTTCTACATGGCACCCTAGAGGGACAAGACAAAGAACACTTAATGGTTCTAGACTTAACCATTTTGCCAAACACAGACATATAGATGCACACAAGTTTTCTATTGATTAAATACACGTGACTAATCTGGGGACATGTGATATGTGTGTGTGTGTGTGTGTGTGTGTGTGTGTGAATACTGAGTGAGGCAGTGTGTCAGAGGAACGGCATGTCTACTCAAGGTCACACACAGCTGTTGAGAGAGAAAGGGAAAGAGCACAAGGACACATAAACAGGATGCCTCAAGTGTGTGATTACACAAGTGTGCGAAAATGAGCTGCAGTGGGGAAACTATGCACACACACATATACACACACACTCACACACATTTAAAGCCTTCTCGAGTTACTAGTGTCTATTCCATGCCTTAATTCAATTTCATACTTTAAACATTTGATACTTCATGTACTAAATTGTTGTTAGCTTAACAAATGGCTAATTTTCTTTTGCTACTCACTTTAAACTATGATCACAATGACAGTATCACACTTTCTACAGTTGGGGTGTGTGTGTATGTGTGTGTAGGAATCATAACTATCACAAATGTGTTCCAAACCTTGCACCCAATTCACTGTATAGTGTCCCAAATCACACACCCTGTTCACTATATTGGCCACATACACTTCAAGCAAAGAGAACATACTTTTTCAAATCTTAAATACAGTTGAGAAACACAAACTTACTTCCTGATGAATAAATGTCATTTGAAACTTGTTTTATATTGTATATAATGATTTAATGAAAAGTCCGTTTAGTAGGGTGTACAATTTTATTTATCAAATCTATGCCATAAACAACACACGGTAGTCATTTGCGTGTTACCCCAAGCTGGAACCAATTCCCTGTTCCACAGGCCGCGGTCACGCAAAAACGTTCACAGAAGTTAAAATCAGTACACACAAACACAGACACGCTGCAAAAAGAATCTTGAGCTTGATGTTCTGTCCCAGTGCTAGAATTCATTTCTATTTAGTGTTCATACTGTAACATCGGCCGTTTGTAGATCCATCCCAAATGCCTACCTGGTAGGTGTTATTTTATTTCAGAGTGTTCATACAATGCGATTCTCAGTGACCAAAGAACTGTCTATTAGCCATCATGTCTCAAATGCTAACTATTACACTGCAAAAAAAAAAAAAAAGATGTCTTAGCAAGTGAAAATATCTTGAATATAGTCACGTTCATCTAGTGGTTCCTTTTATAAGATCACAATGAACCAAATATACAATCCTCTCCGAAAGTATTAGAACGGCAGGGCCAATTTATTTATTTTTGCTATATACTGAAGATATTTCAGTTTGAGATCAGAAGATGAATGTGAGAAGATAGATCAAAATTTCATCTTTCATTTCCTAATATTTACATTTAGATGTGTTAAACACCTTAGAACAACTTAGGCAACTTTTGTTTGAACCTACCCAAGTTTTTAAGTGATAAAAACATACTGGAACATGTGATTGACAGGTGTTTCTTGTTGCCCAGGTGTGCCCTGTTTGGTTGACTGTTTAAACAGTTAATAGTTTTGAATGTCTACTTTTGGTTGGAGCCCTGGGTTTCATCTGTGAAGACTGCTCTGGGAGAAAAGCAAGCCATTTTGAAGCTGAGAAAAGAGGGAAAATTGATCAGATCCTTCCAAGCATTGGGCATAATCAAAATAACAATTTGGAATGTCCTGAAAAAGAAAGAAACCACTGGGGTACTATCAACCAGACGTCGAACACGTCGGCCTAGGAAAACAACAGCAGCTGATGACAGAAACATTGTGAGAGCTGTGAAGAAAAACCAAAAAAAAACAGTCAGTGACATCACCAACAGCCTCCACAGGCAGGGGTGAAGGTTTCACAATCCACTGTACACAGAAGACTACAAGATGCAAACCACTCATCAGCAGTAAGAATCAGAAGGCCAGATTGGAATTCAAACACACACAAAAAAAGAGTTGAGCCACAAAAATTGTTCTCTACCAAAAACAAAAAAAAATCCTCTACCAAAGTGATGGAAAGGTCAAAGTATGGAGAAAGAAAGGATCTGCTCATGATCCAAAACATACAAGTTCATTGGTCCAACATGGTGGAGGTAGTATCATGGCTTGGGCTTGCATGGCTGCTTCTAGAACAGGTTCTCTAATCTTTAATGACATTGTAACTCAAGATGGTAGCAACTGAATTAATTAAGTCTACAGAAACATTCTGTCTGCCAATTTACAAAGAAATGCATCCAATCTAATTGGGAAGAACTTCATCAACCATCAGCATGCATTTCACCTCCTTAAGAGGAGACTGAAGGGAGAAACACCCCAAAACAAACAACAACTGAAAGAAGCTGCAGTACAAGCCTGAAAAAGCATCACAAAAGAAGAATGCAACAGTTTGGTGATGTCAGTGGGTCATGGGTCAGTGGGTTATGCAACCAATTATTAAGTGTTATTTACTTTACTTTAAGTCTATCTTTTCCTATAATTTTGCTCACCTAAAAATTGGGTGGTCTCCCACCAAAGGTGCCATGTTCTAAGTTGTTTAACACATCTAGATGTAATTATCAGAAAATGTAAGCAGAAATTGATCTATCGTCTCATATTCATCTTTTGATCTCAAACCCAAATTTCTTCAGTGTATAGCAAAAACAAAAGAAATGGCCTTGCTGCTCCAATACTTTTGGAGGGTATTGTATGATTATTAAGAATATATCTAGCCATTTTTACATATTTCATGCTTTAAATGTTTTTATTCTATTGGCAGATAATTTTGCTACTTTCTTAAAATAAATGCTTAAAATTAGCAAAAGTATCTTCCTATAGAACAAGACTTTTTCAAGCTTGAAATGGGTAAATGTCTACAAATAGATTAAATAATCATATATGTCTGGCTTATTGTAATCGTATAATACTGGATATGATACAATAGCACATTATACCATTATGGTTTCTTCTAACTTTACTTTGTGTAACTTTTCACCAATTTTTAAAAATATTGTCCTCAACGTCTACTACTTGTTGGAATGCGTATCAGTAAACATTTATTTTCTTAAACACTAGCATATGGGACAAAGCATTAAAGAAGCCATAAAAGGAATAGTCAAAAAATAACAAGAATAAACTTTACTTTACTGTTACAGTACAGCGCTGTTGAATACTCCATTCTGATTGGTCAGAAGGATGTTGGTTAATTTTCTATAACAGCAGCTCTGACAGTAGTGCTGGCTGCAAGTTTTATTTTAATGTCCTCATTCTAATATGTTATTGTTTCTATGGTAACAACTTAGGGTCTCATATAATGTAAATGACAAGTATGATATTGTTAGTGTTGGAAAATTGCCGTGGTATAAGAGGATTAAAACACTTCCCGGTGTGATGTTATAGGAAAAATAATCAACTTTTCCTTACTTTTCTTTCTCCAAAGGTATTTGATTGGCCAAGGCATGATTAGAGACTATTAGTCCCCCTTATTTGTTAACAACATTTGCGTTGTAGCTCCAGTACAAAAATAAATAAAAAATTTGGGCTGATTGAGTTCATTTAAAATTTGGGTTGGTTGATATACTGTAGATAGTCAAGGTAAAAGGGGTCTCTCTGAGTGAGTGAGTCCAGAGTCATTCTTCTCCTTCACTCTTTCCATGAGAGTTTGGGCCGGAATGGTAATGTGTGTATCGCCCAGTTTCCCGCTCTTAAATGACTCGAGTGCCCGGGAATGCCCGCATCACTGTTCCGGTCTGTCTTTCTCCATCTGACTCAGCTATGCTAGTGAGAAGCACCCTGTGAGAAAAAACAAAACAAACAGAGTAGCACATTTTTTAGCGGGTTCCCCTCTGAACGAGTGTGCGGTGATTCATTGGCTCTGAGTAAGCCGGCTCATTGGGTTCAAAATAACACAGAAAAAGAAAAGAACAGAAATATGCCAGCTCACCATTAAACATTTCCAGTTGCGGTCTGTTTGGTATGGCTCACTTCAATGACTTCAGCTGACTGAATAGCACACTAATCTGGGGAAAAGGATGAGTGATGCTCATGAACACACATTTTGGGATTTGGGTCACGAAGAGGTTTGTTCGTGATTCCGTCACATAAACACCATCACACACGTCTCAACATCATCAGTCATGCATGGACATTATCCCAAAATTACAGGCCACCAATGCATATATTGCTCCAGTCCACTTTGGACATGTCCCAATTTTAGTTAGGCCACCATCACTAATATCTTACTGCATTACCAATATCAAGCTATTTTGGAAGTCACCCGAATCGCACATCATCGTACAGTATATAGACCAATGCCGTCATCAGATAACATATAGGTTATCTGTACTCGCTCTTTTGAAGTGCATTGGATTGGATGAACTTTGGGACCTTGAAAAGTTGTCTTTTCTGCGTTTATACAGATCTAGAATGGCCTTTATACTTTTGGTCATGACTACCAAGTGGCAGTCTCCTAAAATACTGCACATTGTAGTGAATAGAGAATGTGCACTATAAGATTATCTTTTTTTCCCCCAGGGTGATCGTACATATGGCCTCCTCCATACGGCTACACTGTATGTAATGTATATTGTATTGTATATAATATAGGTATGTTGATTCTAATGCTAGATTTAGCAAATTGCTGTGGTATAAGAGGAATAAAACACTTTGGGACATGCTATTACTGGAAAAAAATCACCTTTGGGGCGGCAACAGTAACTCCACTTCATGCTAGGCCATGTCACACCACCCTGAGGTGTTTTATTTCTTACATACAACTATACTGTAACATTAAAAATTTGGTAATCCTTTGCTGAAGTGAACTAGCTTTACAGTGACTGTCATTGCTATACATTGACTAAACATACAATTCAGGATGCTCGTTGCAGTCCAGTCAAGCATCCAGGCTGACTACAAGTCAAGCATCTGGGCTAGTCAAGTCAACCATCTGCCAGGATAGTAGTCTTTAAGTGTTGGGTTGTGTGTAAAAAAAATTCTTTTTCTAAACACAGACCTAAAGTACTCTCACTGTCGCGGCCTGGGTTCGATTCCCGGGCAGGGAACCAACCCAGCCACTGGGAGTGTACTCTCAGTGCCGGTCCCAAGCCCGGATAAAATGGGAGGGTTGCATCAGGAAGGCCATCCGGCATAAAAAAAAACCCCAAAAAAACCAAAACAAACAAAAAAAAAACTGTGCCAAATCAAAACATGCAGACCAATGATCCTCTGTGGTGACCCCTAGAGGGAGCAGCCGCAAGAACAACAACATAATAGCAGTGATTATAAACTAAGAGGCCTAAGATGGCTGCATGATCAGGCTGGCCAATAGGGAACGTGATTCACTGAATGAATCATTTTATTGATTTAACAGACTCAAATGACTCAAATCATTGAAGTGACTCACAGAACTCTAATAGCCAACCAACTCAAGAGTATGCTTTGTAGTAGGTTCTCAAGGGCCCTTTTAAGAATTACATTGATCCTCTTGACAGAGTAATTTAGGCACATTCCACTGAAATTAATATTTAAATGCCATAAATCAATTTACAACAGTTTAAAAAACTGAAATAATGGTAAGTGAGCAGGATATTCAGATAGATTTCTTGTTCATTGAAGTCCAAACAGCAACAGCTGAATAAGCTCAAAAATTAACAGAAAAAGTCACAATCAGGTGAGATTTATTTAAAATGGAGCAGGGCCGACAGCCCAATGATACAGCTGTTGCTCTGTTTTATTAACATTATGACGTGTGTGTCCTCAGTGTTTGATGAAAATACTCACACACCTGCTGGGAAGGTGTGAGCGTTTACGTTAGTGGTTCAGGTTTCGGGAATCTCGGGAAAGCAGGTGGGCCACTCTGCTAAATATTTAAAAAGCATGAGGTACAGATTTATTCTTAGCCAGGTAGGTAAGCTCACACACACACTTAAGTGTAAGTGTAGAAGAGTGTTTTAGTCTTTTCTTTCCTGCTGCTGGTGTGTACTGATCTAATCTGTAGAACTGATTAGCACAATTCATGCAGTGTGCGTCTGCTAGCTTCATGTGGTGTTTGTTAGCTTGCTTCATGTGGTGTGTGTTAGCTAGCTTCATGCAGTGTGCGTTAGCTAAATTCATGCAGGGGTGTGATAGCTTGCTTCATGTGGCGTGTGTTAGCATTAGCTTATTTTATACACTGTCGTAGCTTGCTTCATGTGGGGTGTATTAACATGCCTCCATGGTGTATGTTGGTGCATATTAGTTTGCTTTGTGTCACATGTGTAGTTTGTGTTATCTCACGTTATGTTTCATTTCATGTTAGCTTGCTTTATTTAATAACAGTGTATGTGTGTTCTGAGTGTGTTAGCTGCCTTGTGACGTACATGAGCACCAGTTTGAAAAGATGTGTTGGCTTCACATGTTAGCCTTCATTAATAACATCACTGAACATTAACAGCAACCAGAACTTATCTGCTCTATCTCTCTGTCTGGCTGGTTCTCCTTGTCTTGCTCTGTTTCTTTTTCTCTCTCTATCAGATTTCAATATTCGCTTTATTTGCTTTCATTTAGCAGTGCAAACAAAATTACTGGCTTCTATACAAATATGCCATTATATGTTAAATAACTAATAAATCATGCATAATCAAGAGAATCACTATATATTATGGGTCATCAACTGGTGGACTGCAGTCCAGATGTGTACCCAGCATAGCTTTTCAGAGAACCGAACTGAGTACTTGAAAAAAATACTGAGATGATATACATATGAAAAGTTTTCTAAACATGGACCATTGCGGCTGCTGTGCTCTGTAGCCTATGCTGGAGCGAAAGAAGAAATGCGTATGTGTGCGAGTTGATATGACTCACTGTAATTGGTAGAAATGTGTTCGTTTTTGCTGTTCTCCTTTTTTGGCTAATAGAGTGTTGGTTTATATTAGAGCAAGCAAGCGAGGGAGGAATGCACTTCCGTTGAGGTGATTTAAAGGCCCTCAGTGACGCATGTCCACGTCTGGAATTCCTGGGCATTCCTTAAGCGCGATGACGCAGCACACACAGTTACACACATATTCTCACTAATCCCTCAAATCCTGTAAGCTAACTGAGAGACAGAGATATGTACTTACATACACACAATTCTTATAACTCCATCATTCTTCACAAATTTTAGACCAACACAGTCGTTGCGTGAGAAGCAGAAGTCAGTTCTCTAGATAGAGCACATTCTGGGCCTGATTTGTGCACTCCCGAAATATAAAGGCTGAACCATTTGGAAGACAGCTCCCCTTTGAGTTTCCTGTTTTGGAGCAAATTTCAGGGCAGCATCTCATGTATTCTCCTAACCTTCTATTCACCAGACCAAATGATGAAAGTTCCATGAAAATTCTGAAAAACGTTTTGCATTTTACTCATATGGCTGATGCTTTTATTCTAGGCAACTTAAAATTGAGATAGGATACATCTGAGCAGTTGAGGGTTAATGGTTTGTCTTAAGGACAACAGTGGCAGCTTGGTGATGACAGGGTTTGAACGACCATCCAATCATGTGCAATGCCTTAACCACTGAGCCACTACTGCCATAATTGCTGCCCAATTAAGAGTAGGTTTACAAATGTTGGTGAACTGCTTTTCCAGTCAAATTTGTGTTCATAGATTGCTATAGCATGACATGAAGGACAGAATATAAGAGAAGCATGACAAAAGATGGAGGAAAGACATACTCAGGAAAATAGATGAAATGGAGAGTGGAGTTGAGGAAGGAAGAGCAAAGCATCAAGGAAGGTAGACTGAAGATTGAAGATGACATGGAAGGGATGAAGAGTCCCTCACTAAAGAGAAAGGAAACAATCAGTAGACCTTACATAGAAGTGTGAATGCCCTGACTGTGTCTTCTTTGAAGGGAATTAAGTTTGGCTCATCTGCTGCCCCTGTCCACCACCCTGCTGTGCCACCTGACCCAGATAAACAGTTTCTGGAAAGTTTGCTGCCTAGCATGAAGAGGATGGAAGATGAGCCTGTGGATTTTCCTGTTGAAACAACACTATAGACTGATCCTTCTGGATATGACAGCAACTTTCTCTTTCTTAAAGTAAACTTGACATTGGATGCTCTCTCCAATTGGACTACCAGACCAGAGGGTTTTCCCCATTAGGAAGGGTTCCAAGTGGCAAGGAACCCATAGCTATTTAAAGAAACCTTAAGGAACCCTTTTTAAGCCTCCTTGGTAGCATTGTCGGGGCGAGGTGATGCTGTCCAGGTTGCTGCCACTAGTACTAGTACTAGTTTGCACTTCTCTAAAAACTCTATCCTATACATGGGTACTACCTTTCCTTGTCACAGGAGTGGTACCGTCAAGCATGTATCTTTTACCTGTTGCTTGTGGTGTACCTTTAAAACTTTACTCAAAAAATGTATACATAAATACATAAAAGATACATATTAAAGGTACAAAAGATGTACCATTGTGGGTACCACCCCAGTGACAAGCAAAATTACAGTTTAGTTCTGTTTTGTCTGAGAATGAAGATTCTTGAGGACAAAAGTTGGCTTCCAACCTTACATCTTGAACCATAAAACCAGAATGCCTAAGGCATTATTTTCTCCACCAACCTAACCCAGAATAGACAGTAGTTGGAAATGCATTGTTGTCTTGGCATTTATTTGCATAAGGTGAGAGCACAGAGGAATAGATTTCAATCCCTAGAAATGTGTAAGGAAGACATCCACTTATTAGTACATCTGGAGGGATTCTGAGTGTCCTGGCATCAAGAGACTGCCCTCAGAATTCCACCATTGCTTCCTCGGCAATACACAGTCACATCAATCACCCTGAAGCTGTAGTTGGGATAAATTACTGCAATCAATAAGATGGATTATGTTCACTTGTAATTGTGGGACGGTGCTACACATCAGTGGAGCTCAAACAATTAGGGAAGTTCCAGCACACTCAGAACTGCTCTGGAATAGTCTGCCAGTGTTCCTGTTTCTGTATCGGCATGTACTATTGACCCTGGGGCCCCATAAGAATGCACTAGGGGGCCCCTTATGTCTGCAACTTCAGATGGAAGGACATAACTAGGATGTCATTTAGGGCCCCCAAAGGTGAGTAGACAGTCGTACACTTTTAGAAATAGGGTTACTCAAGAGGTATTTGAATGGTCAACAGTTCTTGCTTTATAAAGGGAACCTTTTCTGAAAGGGAAATGGACTTTGGACCTTTTTAGGT
Organism: Pangasius sanitwongsei; assembly: GCA_037576675.1. Classification (NCBI taxonomy): domain Eukaryota; kingdom Metazoa; phylum Chordata; class Actinopteri; order Siluriformes; family Pangasiidae; genus Pangasius; species Pangasius sanitwongsei. The sequence goes on along the minus strand of CM075015.1, from coordinate 19,493,794 downwards.
TCTACATAGCATTCACCAAGAGGGTCAAAATATAGAAAACTTTAAGATGCTATATGCAACCTTTTTCCTAAGAGCTTCTTAGTGTGTCTTACTAGAGTGTCTTAGTATCTGAATTCTGCTGTTCAAGAATCTTTGCGTGTCATGACCCTCTCACTTTGTAATGGTTTAATAGGAGGAATAAATTTTACCAAAGACAAAGGCGTGCCCTCAGCCTTGCTGATGAATTCTTCATGTGTAGAGTCCTTCCGGGCAATTTTTTGGCCGATGATGTGGACAATCACGTCAAACAGGGCCCCTGCGAGGCCACAAGCTATCCATGGAAACTCTGTCCATCACCCTACGATACACCTCGAGATGCTTCCACAGCTGGGGTAAGAATCTCTGCACACACGAGAAAGTTTTACACACTTGTTTTTTGCAGCTCCAGTATAGGAACGCTTTCATTACACATTTGCTATTTGCTGTATCACCATGATGAATGAATTAAAAAATTAGCAATCCCTGGAAAAATTTAGCATTAGTATTGCTGTCTCACAGCTCCAGGGTTTCTGGTTTGATCCGGAGCTCAGGTGGGTTACTGTCTATGTGGAGTTTCACATGGTCTTCCTGTGTCCTCAAGGGGTTTCACAGAGTTCTCCAGGTTCCTCCCACCTCTCAGAAACATGCCGGTAGGTGGACTAGTGACTCTAAACTTTCCTAGCCAGCTAACAACAGTGGAGGTGTCTCTTAGTCTCACCAAATCCACTGGAATTAATATTGCAAAAAAACTTACTTGATTTGATTAATAATATCTGTTACTAAAATATAAATGTGGGGATTTAAAATACAAAAGGATTGTTAATAACTCAATTCCTTCTCATATTTTGCATCTTAAGCTTTGATTAGATAGATAGCTGATTTAATAAAAGCCGTTCATGCACTTAGATTTTCAGACACTACTATACACACTATACTTTCTTCTCTTCTCTCGTTTAACTGTGTGATTTAATTACCTTCCAGTGTTGTGTAGCTCTAGTTCATGGATGTTCTGTGGATTAGCCATGCTGGAAATTTGATGCTGGATAAATAACAGACTCCCAACACCCACACCCTCACACTGGTTAATCGATTCTTCATAGATTGACTCCTTGTTCCTGTTTAAAAAATGGCTATGTAGTCAACGCTAACTTATTCAATGTGTGTAAGTTTAATCAAAAGAGCTTGTTTTACATAAGAAAAATTAATCAGCATGGGTTTTGAAATAACACAATTTGCAATTCAGCTCCGTACTTTATATGTAATTATAACATAAAGGACTTTAGTCCCCATGTAGTGTGCAATTATGAGCCATTTGGAAAGCACCCTACATAGTGTATCACAAAATTGCACTACAAAGAACAAGAAAATGAGCTCTCTAATCTATATATACATGATCATAGGGTATAAAATAATTTATACCACGGTGCTGTTGTTTTCTTGAGTTTGACTAGTCAGGATGTTTGTCTTATTAATTTGAAAAAAGAGGCTGATGAGGGAGTGAACTAACTCGTTTTGTGGACTTAAAAATTAAGAATAAGAATTTCATTCTTTATTGTGGAATTGTTGATTATTTTCCTATAACAGCATGCCTGTTGAGTTTTATTACTTATAAACAATCCACAGAACAAACCCTATGTATTATGGAGTACCCTTATTGGATATATAATTCATTAGATAACCTATGTATTGTGTTTATATATGAAGTGAAAAGCTGAATCCTAAATGCTCCTTCTCAGACATAGTGCACCAAATAGTTCCATAATGGATAAAAGTGCACTAGATAGGGAGTAGTAGCATTTTATATGTTATGCAAAGCACAAAGTTAAATGTATAGTTCCATATATAGGGTCTAGAATTAATTATTTGCTTATACATGAAGTACTAATTTGAATCCCAAATGGTTCCAGTTTTTGGACATGTAGAGCTCTAGATAGGCTCTATGTAGGATGCTTGCATGTGGAGTCAAGAGATTAATCCCAGATGGTTCCCTATTAGACATGTAGTCCACTAGGTAGGGTCTAAAATCAACTGTGTGTCTAAATGATGAGATTGTGCACTCTAAGTACATACTAGTGCACTCCATGTGCACTCTGACCCTTGACCAAGGGTTGGTGAACTAAAGCTTGAGCACGGTCAATTGAGAAAGGAGCGCTTTCTTTGACCTCCACTCAAACGGTCCGTGTGTGTGAAATGTTCTAGCTTTAAATCAAAAGCTTCTGTAGGCTGAACTACAAAGTGATGTGAGATTTACAGGCTTTGTAAGTGTCAAAAGAGTGTGTGTGTTTGTGTGTGTGTGTGTGTGTGTGTGTGTGTGTGTGTGTGTGTACTTTATAAGTGTCGCAAGCGTTAATAGCTGCTTTTGGTGTGGTTTACATCTAACACTTAAATGAAACACGCTTCAAGAGATGAATTCATCATTAAGGCTGTAAAGACAAAGCGCAGCGTGACACTTTTGCATTTGCACTCAAGATGTTAGTAGTTTAGCTGTAGATCACACACACACACACATGCACCAAAGATTGTTTGCAGGTTTTACTAATACGAACCTGCACCAAATCACATACGATTTGTATTATATCTGCCAAATGAACATTATTCAATGTCTATGATCAATCCACTTTGGATGTGTCCCAAACCACACACCCTATTCACTATAAAAGACACAAAAGTCCAGCATCAGTTCACTTAGGACATGTCCTAAACCACCCAAACTATTCATTATATACTGTAGGTCATAGTACTCTATTTGTGATAACACAAACTTCTTATTATCATCAGCCCCCTTTGGTTGTATCCCAAACCCAGACCCATTCCAATACATAGGTCACATACAGACCATCACAAACATTTCACATTATTAGTCCACTGTGAACACGTCCTAAACCACATGTCCTAATCTCTATGTAGACTACACAATTACCATGACACATGTTTTACTGAAATCGGTCCAGTGTGGACGTGTCCCAAACCACACACCATATTCACCATATAGGCTAATAATAGACCCTAACCTACTGCAGTGCATTGTGGGATTGCATGAGAGTACAGGCTATATTCTAGTTGCAAAAAAAATGGCAGACTGCCAAAATAGTTCACTGTGTAGTGTATAGGATTTAAGCACGGAAAAAAACACAATGTACAATTTGTCTAATTATATATCTCGACACCGATAAAACCAAACGGTGCATTCCAGTAGGGCTAAAGAATGCATGCAGGCAAGTGTGTGTGTGTGTGTGTGTGTGGCCTGTGATCAAACGTGCTTTGATTTGCGCTTACTGAAACCTTAACGAGTGTGCCACACTCTTTGAAAGGGGCATTTACAGGAAGAATGCCAAACTTTCAGCAGTTAGATGGTAAAGCTGCATCCGTGATGAAGTTATATGCTCACAGGCAACACACACACACACACACACACACACACACACACACGCGTATGGGACAGGATCAAAAGAAGTGCCGAAATGTGTGTAGAGAGAGAGGGAGAGAGAGAAGATGCAGGGATTGGATTTTCCCTTGTGTCTATGTCTGGGAAAGATGAGAGGTTGTTTCAGCTCTGTGATGATTGTAAAACGTGTTGCCCCTCTTATATAAAAATGTGGCTTCTGGAGCTACAAAGCTAATGTAGCTAACAAGTAACAGACGCTCAGTTGGTAGCTAGGTTAGCTTCTTTCAGAAGCAAGCGTCAGACACGAAACATTTTGAGTGCCTACATTGTGGTCATTTTGAGCTGAGCTATTGCCTTAAGATTTTAACCCCCAGTCAGCAATTCGAAATTCAAAACTTTGTTGTACACAGTGACATACTTCACCATCACCCGCCAATCAGAAACAAGACCTGACATTAACAAGAAATGCTACATCCACAGTTGAGACATAGGGCAGCGGTTAGTGTCCATCTTATTTCCATTGTAATATATTTACTTCAAGTTAGTTACAGTGCATACAGAAAGTATTCAGACCCCTTCATTTTTTTCACATTTTGTTATGTTGAAGCCTTATGCTAAAATGCTTTAATTTTTTTTTTCATGTCAATCTATACTCCATACCCCATAATGACAAAGCAAAAAACAGATTTGTGATAACTTTGTAAATCTATTTAAAAAAACTGAAATATCATGAAGCATTCAGAGCCTTTGAAATGAGACTTAAAATTTAGCTCAGGTGCATCTCATTTCTCTGGCTCATCTTTGAGATGTTTCTACACTTTGTTTGGAGTCCACCTGTGGCAAATTCAGTTGATTGGACATGATTTGGAAAGGACACACCTGTCTATGTAAGGTCTAACAGCTGAAAATGCATATCGGAGCAAAAACCAAGCCTCGAGGTCACAGGAACTGCCTGCAGAGCTCAGAGAGAGGATTGTGTCGAGGCACAGATCTGAGGAAGGCTACAAAAAATTTCTGGTGCATTGAAAGTTCCCAAGAGCCTCCATAATTCTTAAATGGAAGAAGTTTGGAACAACTAGGAATCTGAGCAATAGGAGGAGAAGGGCCTTGGTAAGAGAGGTGCCCAAGAACCCGATGGTCACTCTGGTTGAGCTCCAGTGATCATGTGTGGAGATGGGAGAAACTTGCAGAAGGTCAACCATCACTGCAACACTCCACCGATCTGGGCTTTATGGCAGAGTGGCCAGACTGGAGCCTCTCTTCAGCGCAAGACACATGAAACCCGCTTGAAAAATTTGAATTTTTTTTGGCAAATGAGGAGAGGCTCCCAGCAACTGTAATACAATGTAAACAAGAGTAGCAGTTTAATCAAGGAACACGATGTCGGTGCTTAGCTAGCTAGCTATTGTCAGTGCTAGTAGCCTGTGGGAACAGGAGCCAGTCTAGCCAATGCTACATTCAATGTGCAAGCCTAAACCCTTCATTCTGCTCAATGTACTTCCCAAATCCTTTTCTTTAGGTCGTTCACATTATATTTTTAACATGGACAATATTCGTCACCAGTCTTGGTTACTAGGAGTATGGCTAGAAGTAATGTCATGGTATAATATTCATAAACCCTTAAAAAATTAATCTGATTTATTTGCATCTTTTAAAACCTGCTCTTCCTAGAACCGTCATTTCTCCATTGTGACCTTTGACCTCCTTGCATCTGCCTCCCCCAGAAACGACCTCAGACCTTTGACCTCTGACGGGAAACGCATACCTCAGCTTGATTAGGGTGATGTAATCCAACACCTGTGCGAGGGGTTACTGACTGACACACACACACACACACACACACACACACACAGGTGGTGTAGAGGGTGTGTAAAATTTGTGCCTTTTCAAATGAAACTGGAGAAACAAGAGAAACTTCCCTCCATTACCATTTATGTACTGGTGACTGCTAAACAATCTATTTCTCTTTGTTTCGGAACAAATGTAGACAATTAGAGCTGTTCAAGAACTTTCCACAGACTTCTAAACGAAGAATTCGTCATACTACAGTGCTGTTAAATTCTTGATTCGGATTGCTTAGAAGTTGTTGACGAATGTTCTATAACAGCAGCTCTGACAGTGGTTCCAGCTGCAAGGGAAATCACAGGTTTATATGAATGCACTGGTTTGAATATGTTATTGTTTCTATAGTAACAAGTAACACAGGAACTTGTATGGCTCCACATAAACATAAAAAAAATGTGTCTGTTTGTAAATTTGGTGACATTTCCTGTGAGGAGATGTTTATTTAGCATTTTTGGAAGGAGTCTCTAGTTTCAACGCTTTATAACAGTCAAATGTAAAGCAGTTTTCTGACATGGGAAAGTCATGAAAAGTCTTCAACTTTCCAGTTTTGGCTGGCTGAAAGGAATGGAACCCGATTTGATCTGCTTTTGTAGGCCATCTGCCTCAAGGTCTGACATGTTGTTGTTCTGAGATGCTTTTCTGATCACCACGGTTGTAAAGAGTGGTTATTTAGGTTATCGTAGCCTTCCTGTCAGCTTGAACCGGTCTGGCCATTCTCCTGTGATCTCCCTCATCAACAAGGCGTTTCCATCCACAGAACTGCTACTCACTAGATGGTTTTAGTTTTGCGCACCGTTCTGCGTAAACTCTAGAGACTGCTGTGTGTGAAAATCATAGGAGATCAGCAGCTTCTGAAAATTCAGTTGATGTAGTTTCTGGACAGGCATTTTTTTTTTTTTGCTTGTAACCATTAATAAAATAATTTAAACTCCATATTTCTGAGTCATATTAATGATGTCTTTGGAAAGTAGGCATCATAAGTTAATAATTAATCTGTGTTTGTGGAAGGAGACAGTAAATAATGGATTCTTGAGTATGCAGAATTATATACTATATAACTGTATAAAAGATATATCATTTCATTTAGCAAACATGTCATGATTCTAAATTTTGTTGTGCTATGACTGTATATGACTGTGTGTGTGTGTGTGTGTGTGTGTGTGTGTGTATGTATATATATATATATATATATATAAACTTAAATTGAACAATATACATTTTTCATTTCACAAATTAGAAAAGGTTAAAAATGGTTACAGTTAAGGTAACAGGTTAGCGGTTAGCATGGCCATATGACTTACTTTCAAAAAATGAAATCCAACGTAATCGCCTCTGCTTTTTGGAATTGCTGCAGATACTGTATGAAACAGTATTTGAATGATTCAATTAACAATATACTATTGTCTGCCGTTGTAGCTTTTCTTACTGGATGTATTTTACCTCAGGATGTTTAAGCTAGCTCGCTAAAAATGCTGCCTAATTCATGCTAGCTAGCTAACAATGCATGCAGCCATTGAAAACCTAATTAAGAAAACCTAATTAAGAAAAACTGAATAGGACTTTATAATGCTAAAATGCATACAGCTTACCTCACATTTATAAATATTAAAGATAGATTTTTTTTTAAAGAACACATTAACTGTGTCTGCGTCCGGATATCTGAGTAAAAAAAAGAAAAGAAAACGTTTTTGTGACCTCCTTTCTTCTTAATTAGGAGATCAAGTTGTCTCTGTAACCTGTGATAACTTGCTCTGCATTATAACGTTCACCTCTGTGTGTTTGTGTGATTTAAGATGGAACCGAGTTGCATTATTCAGGGTGTTAAAAACACACTGGGTTTGTGTTTATTTATGTCTTCTGGGTGCTTTATTGGGAGGTGCAGGCAGTTGTGTCCTTGACAGCCGTTCCGTGTTGTATTCTGATCTTATTTTTAGCGTGCGTTAGCGTGACAGAAGCTCGGCGTTGACTTACAGTCACAGAAGAGGATAAATAAACTGCAGGAAATCCTCACATTTAATCCTCCTCGGCTATTGTTCGCGTTGAAAAACACACACCCTTTGGGGAGGCTTCAGAAAGCACGAAACGTCTCTTTGTCCCAGCTTTAAATGCTCAGAAGTGCGTGTGTGTGTGTGTGTGTGTGGACAGAGTATTAACGGAGGTCTTATACAACACAGTAACTGATTAACCAAACTGTGAGAACAGACCTTTACTCTCCCTCTCTCTCTCTCTCTCTCTCTGTGAGAAAGAAAGAGAAAAAAAAGAATTAGAGAAAGGAGACAACATATTAGTCTATAATGCCTTGACATTGGTGTGTGCGTGTCTGTGTGTGTGCATCTGTGTTGTTTGTGCAAGTGTGTGTGTGTTGTGTTAAAATCAGGGCCTTTCTTGCTGATTTGATTATTTCCTCTATCGCACCTGTAATGTTTAACTACCTAAAGCAAAAGCAATGTGTGTGTGTGTGTGTGTATGTGTGTGTGCACTAGGAGGAGATAACGCTGAGTTGTACATTAAAAGCAGTTGAATAGACGACTTCCTTCCTCATGTTGACCTGTCGCTCACACTCACATTTACTTCCGATCCCGCCACCTTTGATCCCTCCAGCCCTGAAAAAGCGTGTGAGCTGATTGGCTGCTTCGCCAACGCCCATGGATGTTTGCTCTGGCTTTGTGGAATCTGGCAAACATTTCTCTCTGTCAGTAGAATGGATTGACAGGTTTGACAAAATTACATTTGAACATATTGACAAAGAGAAGGAAAAAGACCTCAAAAATGAATAAAACTAGTTGAGATTGTTTCTCTTGGCAACTTTTCAATGTTCAAGTATTTATTTTGACTGCAGAAGCCTGCCTCCTGAGCAGTGATGGCTGGTCGTGATATTAGATTGGTTGTAAAATCTAACATCTACAGTATATATCATGAGGTCTCATCGATGGCATAAGTATCTGTGAAAAACACTGTTTTTCACTGTTGTCACTGTTTTTTTTTTTTTACAAGACACTGGTGTATTTATTGCAGTGTTACCTGAAGTATCATTAGCATTTGAAGATCCTTTGCACATGCTAGCTAGCGACATTAGTTTGCTAAATTGTGCTAGATTTTCACGGCTAGTTAAACAAGTTAAAAGGAAAAAAAGTGCATAAAAAGTTTCATATCAAGTAAAATAATTTCTTTAGTAATCTAACATACTTACATTCCTGACTACTTGCATGTTTAGACACTTATCTAATTGCATGCTGACATACCTGCACACTTGCATACTTTTTTAGCACACTTGCATACTTCCCTAACTGCACACTGTGAATGATCAAGAAATGCAATTAGTCTTTTAATGTAATTGTTTTTATTTGAGATTAGTGTTGTTTTTTTTTAATCATTTCTATTCAGATGATTTTGCTATTCAGTGTCACTTTTGCTGAACAAGTAGCTCATTTGCCCTGATCCTTGATTACGTGATCACTTAAATAGCTGAAGGACATGTTTTGTTCACTTGGTTTATAAAAGAAAACCAATTTGACAGTCATGCATAATGGGCTGTATTCAGAGTCGATGACTTAAGTCCAAAGTTACGTCAATATTTACACAGGGAAAGTTGTGCATATTCAGAGTTGGGTTACGCACCTGCTTAATTTGAATGGCCTGTGTGTAGGGTTTTTAGCAGTGTCTAGACTACAAGGACTTGCTTTTAAGCCCAGAAAAAAAAACAGGGATAGAAAATGCAGACTGAAGAAGGAAATACTACTTTTTTCTTCGCTGTAAAATATAATACAGTATAGCATTGAAGCAAGAGACAGTGTATGTTGTCAAATATATTTTCAGTATATTGCTGCATGAATAGTCCTTGTAATTATCACATTAATTACAGCAAAATTCAGGTTTGATGCACCAAAATGGCTGCTACTGTCATTATTCAGAAGTTAATAAAATAGCACTTGATACAGTAAAGTGTCCCTACTTACCTGACTTCGCCTGATCTGTAGTAAATCTCAGCTCCAGTACAGTGCTCTAATAACATGAAGGTCTTAAAGATCTTGCCTTCCTACAATGACTTGCATACTTGTTTCTTGAATAACTGCCTATTTGCCTATGTAAGGAATAAAAAAGCGTGCTGTTATAGGAAAATAATCAATGTCAAGGTGGTGTGATGCGACCTCTTTCAGAAGTTGATAATTCTCCTATAACAGCAACTATAAGAAAATATAATGAATGTTACAAAGCACTGACATTGGAGACTCCTTCCATAAATGTAATTGTCTCCTTACAGATGATACCTTTTTTCTTTATTAAATAACAACACGTTCATAAAAGCCCCTGTGAATGACTTGTTACTACAGAAACAAAAACATATTCAAATGAATGCATTAATATATATATATATTTAATTTTATATTATATTCATGAATCAACAATTCAAAGTGGAGGTAGTTAAAACTTTCTTCACGTTCTTGGTGTCTGTGTTCTCTCTCTCTCTCTCTCTCTCTCTCTCTCTCTCGCACTCTGAGTGGCAGGTCAGTGTGAGGCTTGTCAGTGCTCGTATTATCAGTGTGAGAGATCCTGCGGTACATGCTAATAGAGTTATTCAGTACGGCGGAAACACACACTGAGCGAGGCATAGAGATGCAAATCAGCCATTAAATGCTGGCAGAGAGAGGAGGAAGTGGGGGAGGGGAGTGACCCCAAATGAATTATGGGACACATTTACCCAGAGGGCATTGGATTTTCTGAATTCGTGGGACAACGCCAAGATTTTGTCGCCCACAAGCAAATGTTCCTCCAGAAGCAGATGGAACTGGTGACCCCCAATTTGACCCAACTTTCAAAACTGCTAAGATGGACTTAGCAATTAGCAACAGTTCCATTTTGTTCTGCTTCAATGGTTAAGCCTTGAGATGCTATAAGACCATGCCAATGTTTAGCTTTAGCAAATGGGTTCCAGCATTTGTTTAGGTTAGGTTATAATATGTTCGAGTTCTAACAAGGCACCTTGGCAAGTGGTTTGAGGCGAATACACAGTAAACTGATGATGGTGTGTATGTGGCCTACAGTAGATATAAAATTCTACACACCCCTGTTAAAATTTCAGACATTTGTGCTGTAACCCTTTTGTAATGGGGCATGTGACTGTGCTCAGAATTAACCAATCACATTCAAACTCATGTTCAAATGTAATTATCATACGCCTGTCATCAGTGAAGTGATTCTGATTAACCCCAGATGAAGATCAGCTGTTTCTGTAGGATTCTGTTGACATCATCTGCTGAAGTCTTGGTCCAGCAAAGAGCTTACAAAGCATGTACGGGATGTCATTGTCGAAAGGTATTGATCAGGAGAGGGGTACAAAAGAATTTCCAAAACGTTAGATGTACCATGGAACACCGTGAAGGTCATAATCAACAAGTGGAGAAAATGGGGCACCACAGTGACATCACCAAGAACAGGAGGTTCCCTCTAAAAATGATGAAAGTACAAGACAAAAACTTATCAGAGAGGCTGCCACGAGACCTACTGCAACATTAAAGGAGGAATATCTGGAAAGTACTCGTCACTCCCTGCATTTGACAACAATCTCTTATATTCTTCACACAACTGGGCTATGGGCTATGTCTAGACAGAAGGACTTTCTCATGAAAAAAACATACAAGCCTGCCTAAATCACCCCAAACCATGTGGCAAAATGTGTTATGGTCTGATGAGACCAAGGTAGGACATTTGGGGCATAATGTTTTTGTTTGACTCAAAAACAAGAAAGCTTATCACCAAAAGAACACCATACCCACTGTGAAGCATGGTGGTGGGAGCATCATGTTATGTTGGCGCTTCTCTTCAGCTGGGACTGGGGCTCTAGTCAAGATAGAGGGGATGAATTATTGTCTAACAAACATGCAGGCCTCTGTTAGACAGCTGAAGATGAAGAAAGATTTCACCCTCCATCACAATAACGATCCAAAGTACTAATCCAAGTCAATGAAGGAATAGCTTCAGAAGAAGAAGATCAGTGTTTTGGAAGGGGAGACTGAGTGCTGTATTACAAGCAAAAGTGCTTTAACAAAGTATTACTTAAGTCTGTGCACACTTATGCAACCAGGTTACTGTCTTTTTCTTTTCTCCCCCTCTAAAATGTTTGTTTTTCACTTGAATTTTATTGGTTGCTGTATCACATTAAAGGTAGAAAATGATCTGACATGATTTATCTTGGTTTCATTTTTACATCACAGAAACCTGCAATTTTAACAGGAGTGTGGATATCCACTGTAGATAATAAATTTGATATGCGGTTTGGGACACATCCACAGTGAATTGATGATGGCAGGACTCTTGTGATGATGACCTATATAGAGAATACTGTGTGTGGTTTGGGACATGTCCACAGTGGATTGACGAGATAGTGGATAGGGTGTGTGGTTTGGGACATATCCACAATTGAATGACTATGGTGAGGTTCTTGCAAGGATGACCTGTGTAGTGAATAGGGTGTGTGGTTTGGGACATGTGCTCGGTGGACTCATGATATAGTGAATAGTGTGTGTGGCTTGGGACATGTCCACAATGGAAACAGAATATAAGGCTAGTCATGTGTTAAGAAAGAATTCAGTGTTTGAGACTGTGTGTGTGTGTTGTAAGAGACAGCTGTGTGTGTTTTTTCATACCTTTCTCTTCCTCTCTGCAGGTAACGTGTTACCTTGCTCCAGGTTCAATCTGTCTTCAAGTGGGGTGTGTGTATGCGAGCTCCAATAAAAGGGTTCAAGTAGAGATCTGTCATGCACATACACACACATGCACGCACGCACACACACACACACACACACACACACACATACACAGAAGGCTGCCAGCTGTCAGGTTTGTGAAAGCACATTCCGTTTAACGTCCTGCAGCTCTTTCTCTCTCACTTTCTCTCTCTCTCTTTCTCTCTCTCAGTGTCTCTCACCCTCTCTTTAGAATCAGCGTGTTATTGAAATGCATCCAAATGCAGCATGTTGGGCCTTGCACAGAGGAAAGGCGTTGCTGTTGTGTTTTCAAACTGCAGGTTGCATTTTAAAGTGTGCTAAAAAGCAGCCACACAACACAGACATGCACACACACACGTGCACACACTCTCTCACACACACACGCACACACACACATCCCGCAGGCTGATTGATCATCTGTCATGGTAATGAAACGTTATACACAGTGGATTGCTCAACCAACAGCGACGTTGGAGCGCAATCGGGCATCGGAGTCATTCAGAGGCCAAACATACACAAACACTCTCTCTCATGCACACACACACAAAACCAGTGTAGCTCTAATACAAGTTTAAATGAGGTAAGTACACACAATTCACATAGCGCATCTCATGATTATCACTGAGAATGGACACGTCCCAAACCACATACCCTATTCACTAGTGCATTATGGGTAGATATTAACCTATTATATTTCATTGTAGATTCCATATGTCTGTCCATGTTTTTCAATATTTTAGTGGCCAAGAGAAAAGAAAATGAAATATTGAGGTTAGAACACACATTATGGATGTGATAAGAAAGTGCCTTCCAAAATAGTGCACTTTGTAGTGAACAGAATGAGGTTGGGACAGAGTGAGAGTAGTTTGTAACGTCAGTCAACATCTGATCATTAGGACTGGAATTAGACAACTTCAAAAGTCAACAGTTCTCCAACAGCTCAGAGTTTATGATTTGTGACTCAATGTTGACATTTCTCAAAATGGCGGAATCCACTGCAAATGGGTTTGTGGTTGATGCTAGGTATAATTAGAGTGTAATTTTAGTCGTATTGAGTTTTTCTTGGTAATTTACCAAAACATCTGAGGAAGATGTTTATTCTACCAACGTTTTTTGTTTCTTTTCTGCTGTCACTCTTCCTTTACACACAAAGACTTACTGGCTATCTCCTAGCTAACTAAATTGTTACTCTCAGTTCAAGAAAAAGTCTTTCAACATTCATATTCCCTATCAAATGTGTTCTTGCAACTTAAACCACTAGAACAGCCAGCCTCTTGTATGTTGAAGAGGTTAAAGAAAGCTACTGACTGCTGGATGCTCTCAGACGTGATCTCAAACATCTAAATTAGTGCACTCCTCAAAACTCCATAAAACGCAAAGCTGACAGAGCTGAAGATGACAAAATGACAACTAAAGAGCACTTCCTAAGTGTGTTATGCACTAAATCTTCCAATAATGCAGATCACCCAGTGCAGCGTGTCAGCTACCATAAACAAACACCCAGTCTTCCTCCTTTTATATGGTGCCATTCATTTTTTTCGTAATTAAATAGCTAGTCTTATTTGTCTTCATTCATTGATTTGCTTTGGATTGCTTTCTTTCAATATCTTTAATATCTTTAATATGAAATGAGAGGGTTTCACAAAATATTCTTTCAATTTTAGTGCAATTTAAATGAATAAGCTACTTTAACATGACATCATAATCTGTATATAAAATTTGCCAGCTACACAATTTGAAGCCGATCAGTCAAGTTCACATTAATGAGTTTCCTCAGCAGCTCTGGATTTCTTGTGTAAAAGCTTGATAAAGGTTTCCATACAAGACAAAAACTAACACTATGGAAATGTTTGTGTTAATACAAAAAATATTAACTAAAAATGTATGAACATTGTATGTATGAACGCTACATGAATACATGGATAACTTTACAGATTGAATGGTTTATGAACTGAATGTTAAAACAGTTACTGATAACCTCAAATTCTTAGCTAAGTCATATTTATCCGTTCTTTCTCATCTGATCTTGGGTCATCTTTCCATTTCTCATTAAAAAAAAAATTACAGAAGCAAAACTGAATTCAGATCAACATTTTTCCCCTAGAATTGGCCCAAAACATTAAAGTAGTGCTTCTAAATCCTATATTCTACCCATTTCCTGCTCTTCACATTTTGTCACAAGTTCATCAGTGAGAGCGACAGAGACAAGGAGTGTGTTTGTTTTGCTTGAAGCTTCTTGCTCAGATCGGTGATGATGACGTTTCATCAGTTAATTGCGGTTTCGGATTTCCTGTAGCTGAACTTGTTTTAACCCCAATTGTGGTTATCTGACATGTTAAGCTTAAAAGGGCAGACTTTCGCAACATGATAAACACAACCAAATTTGAATTTAAAAAAAAGTGTAAAGAGTTTTGTGTTTTCAAGTCCAAACCACACACTTTATCCACTACATATCTCAGCAGCATAGCTGTCGATTTTAACTGTCTTTCAACAAAATGACATAAAATGGATAAACAGAGTCCACATAACCTGAATATGAATTGTGCCAGGACTGGGGAGGAACTGTTTATAGATTATCTGCTTAATATAAGCTGGACCATCCGAATAAGGTGACAGCAAAAGGGACATGGTGAAAGCATATAGATTATCCACTAAACGTCAATAACCATAAACCATATTGTTTAGAATTCACAGGTTTAGAACCCCTGACAGGTTGTTGACAAGCTAAAGTGTAAAAGTGAGATGCTGTCTCCTTGGATAGCCTTAGGACTGCAATTGCTACAAGCAGTTTTGCACTCAATTCTCGATCATTGCACAGTTCAACACAATAGACTTGAAGTTAAAACTATAATGAATTCAGAAATGATTCTGAATCATAAGTTGCTCATAAGCTCACAAGTTCCTGTTTAGACAGCTGCACTTTTTAGAAGGGAAATTATTTATAATTGCACTATCCGGTGTCACCCAGATAAGGATGTGTTCCCTTTTGAGTCTGGTTCCTCATGAGGTTTCTTCCTCATGTTGTCTCAGGAAGTTTTTCCTTGCCATTGTTGCCTCTGGCTTACACATTAGGGATAAATTTATAAGTTTAAAATTCATATCCAGAATTTATATATTTCTCTAAAGCTGCTTTGTGACCATATCCATTCTTAAAAGTGCTATACAAATTAAATTTAATTGAGAGATGTGTACGATCTGCCTGGTTAGCTGGTTAGTTAGATATCTAGCTACTTTGCAAAACATTAGCAGTAATCAGCTACTTTTTGGACAGGCTAAGAACTGTAGCAGAAAGCAGCTCCTCATTCTGGGTGAGTGCTCCTGAAGTTTACAGTGAGTTGGCTTGATCAAACTCATCAAACACACTTCAGCCCAGCTGATGAAGTACAATGGTGGCAGGGATTCAACCTAGGATGAGTAAGGAAGTCTAGGAACAGTACTGGAACGGGACCATGGAAAGACTGGAACACACACTTATAATTCTTTTTCCATCCACCTTTATCACATTTTCTCTTTGTCTAGGCCAGCTTTTACACCTTAGATACTTTTTTAAACTTAGGTTAGGCAAACCTAAGATTCATGCAAAACCAGGTGGATGGAAACCAAACCTCTGTTGCTGCACTTAGCTGGAACAAGAACAAAGAAGAAAGGATAAAAAACATTTGCGCCTGTTTAGCGTACAGACACTCAGAGAGTGACTACACAAGAAAAGAAAAGAAAAATATGCTTTACATGACGCCATGAGTAACACTCCTGCTATCTGGTGCTATCTCAGTACACTAAGAGATCCACCAACACCATATCTGGTTATGAACGTCTACAACTGGTTAGCGTTATTGTAGCATTTTTTTCCGATGATGAGGTGTTCTGTTTCTCCTTCCGTCAAAGGTTTTGGTCCCTCAAATGTGTCATGAGCTCGGCAATGAATGTCGTCCATCCTGTAAGCTAAGTCTACCAAGACTTTAAATGTACATGATTATTTTTAGAAGAAAAAGAAGCAGCCTTTATTTGTCACATATATTTCAGAACAGTGAGATTCCTTTTTTTTCGCATATCTCAGCTTGTTAGGAAGTTGGGGTCAGAGCACAGGGTCAGCCATGATACAGCACCCCTGGAGCAGAGAGGGTTAAGGGCCTTGCTCAAGGGTCCAACAGTGGCAGCTTGGCGGTGCTGGGGCTTGAACCTTCGACCTTCTGATCAGAAACCCAGAGCCTTAACCATTGAATAGAAGAAAATTGGCAAATTGGCTAGTTACTAGAAGATTTGTTAACTAGCATGCTCATTAGTTAGCTGGGAAACTATAAAAGCATCTCTGTGATTGGCTGCATGGCAAATCATATTAAGGTTCATATGAATTCGCTTGTTGTAATAATTTAGCATTTCCATAGTAACAGGGACATGTATGGCAAACAGGCCACATAATCTAAGCCTAGTAATAAAAAACATTATTTAACAAAAAATACATTTGATCATTGATATGGTGAAGCTTTCTGTAAAGAGGTGTTTAGTTATCATTTTTGGAAGGCTATAATGATATACAACAGTTTCCACAGGGAACTATATTTAGGGCTGTACTTCCATCCATCCATCCATTTTCCATACCGCTTATCCTACACAGGGTCACCTGGAGCTTATCCCAGGGGACACGGGACACCCAAGGATAAGCCATCGCAGGGCACAACTGCACACACACCCATTCACACACTACGGACAATTTGGAAGAGCCAATCAGCCTACAACGCATGTCTTTGGACCGAGGAAGGAAACCTGAGTACCCAGAGGAAACCCAGGGAGAACATGCAAACTCCACGCACAGGGTGGAGACGGGATTAAACCCCCAACCCCAGAGGGGTGAGGCAAATGAGTATGTAACTATTGTAAATATTTCCGATCGCTTTATCACAGTGTACCATCATACCAATACATCATCACAGCCGTATCCTGAAGGAACTTTTCCTGTCTCGCATGCTTGTGAGTAAAATATTTCCCAGGTGTGTGATGATGTCTCTTCCTGTCTCTCCGCCGGAGACATACACACTGGAAAACCCCGGTGGTTAAACTCACACCTGATTTTTAATGACAGAGTGAGGGTTCCTGCTCATGAGGTTTAGACGTCTCATGAGTGGCAGAGTACTGATCGTAAGGTCGGGGTGTGTGTGTGTGTGTGTGTGTGTGTGTGTATGTACAAAATCACCAGCAATTTAGATTTAGCCAGGACATGGCACGGAACTTACCGAGTATTACCACTTAACATCCTAAAATGGTGCAAACTTAAGCCTAAAGTTTAGTTTCTACACAAACAGCTTCAACTCACAACAGGAAAAAGTGGCAACTCAAAGGTGTTCAACTCACAACAGGAAAAAAAAAAAAAAAGTTTTTTTTTTAAATAGTTTTGCAGCTAAACAATATTTTCTAATGGAATTATTGAACTGTTGACATCACCCTGCAGTGTTATGACCGTTAATTTCGTCCTGTTTGATCATGGAAAGCTCATCATAAGAAGGTTAAAATACTGCCACTGAAACAGATTTATTTACAGGTTTTTTTTTTCTTCTGAAGTTATAATAGTGTATGTTCATAACCAAATCTGAAATTTGTAATCTAGCCATTGTTTGTTGTTACTGCTACTACATATCATGTAAAGATAAAAGATAATTTATACTTACAACATTAACAAAACCTCTACAGAATTTAGAAAACAGTGCTTTTGCCTGTCCAAGCCCACTATAACTCCACTTTGCCTTGAAATATCATCAGTTAAGTACTTCAAAATCATATTATTTTTGCATTAATGTCTGAATCCATTAAACGTCTCATGCTTGAAACACCCTTTACCACGAGTCGTCCATTACAGGTGAAAAATGTACATTTTAGTGGCCCACAACATTCACTCAACCCTGTTACCTGAATACATTCACCCCATGAAATATCTGTCACATATATAAGTCACATATTCAATAGGAAGTTGCATCATTCAAATTTCTTTAAGACTGCGAGAAGAAGACATGTAACTTCTCTAATTCTTTATTTTCAACAATGCGATAGTGACTGAAGAGGTCTCTTTGAAAGTACACATTATAGACTGAAAGTAAATTACTAATTAAACAAAAATATTTAAAGTAAATCGATAGAATGTCCTTAACGTTCTCATACCATTAGTATGGATGCTTGTTAACCACATTTTGTATATTTATTTGTGTAATTCTATGCTAAAAAAGACAACATTGTTACTCATTTAAGGGCAAAATATAGTCATTTTCAGGAGAAAAAAAAATGGTGTTTTTGCCTGAGTT
This sequence comes from Pangasius sanitwongsei, assembly GCA_037576675.1. Taxonomy (NCBI): domain Eukaryota; kingdom Metazoa; phylum Chordata; class Actinopteri; order Siluriformes; family Pangasiidae; genus Pangasius; species Pangasius sanitwongsei. The sequence goes on along the minus strand of CM075015.1, from coordinate 19,475,531 downwards.
GGATTATAACATCATTTGAATGGTTAAATGCATGTTTTCTTAGATTCAGTGTTGAATATTGTTTAAAAAAAAAAAAAAAAAAACACTATCGCTGACAGACCACTGGTGGTTAATGAAGTTAAGATTGGACTTTAAGGGCTCCCATAGCCCTACTGTGTAATTCTTTGGTAAGATGCTAAAGTGTGAGGTAGAAGCTAATACTAAAGTTAATCCAAACACAAATTCAGGGCAAATTTAAAAATGTAAAATAGTTTACCTTACAAATGTTTTTTGAAAGTAGAAAGTAGAGATTGTTCTTTTTAGGTGAGTATTAGGTAAAAGAAATACTGCATGCAAGTAGCTGATTCACCATTTTCCATAATTTCTGTTTTAGTGACGTGACTCGAAATTTAATTCCAAATGAAAAAATTGCACAAAATTTGTAATGATGCATGTAGACATGGATTTGAAATAGTGATGCATGAGGTTTGCGACTTATCTGTGCCCCTAATGCTTTTTTTTTTTTTTTTTTTTTTTTAAATATGCACCCTTGGGAATGGGTTGGTGTGGGGGGGGGTCTATAATTAGTATTTTCATCAAAGTGAGGACTGGGAGGACGACTACAGGGTTTGGGGTGGCGTTTGGGAAACTCCCAAAAGCATCAAACACATCAGAGGTTAACTTTAGGTTGGATGATTATCATAGTCATGAACGTATCCCAGAACCCCTTTTGTCTCTTTGTGATCATTAGCTTGATAAACGCGTAAATATTTGTCAATGCGCTGTGTGATGGCGCCGTTTAAAGAGAAAGATGAGCATCTATTCTTTGGCCTGTCAGCGTGGCCGTATGCTCCCGAGTGTGTTTGCTCAGTTTTAGAGGACACACACACAATAGGTGCGTAGAGTGCTGCGTGTCATCGCGCCGTTTATTAAAGCCGGAGTGCGTGCTCAGTGGTGTGGTGTTGACGTCCGTATACTGAGTGGGTGCTGAAAGGCCAGACGGACAAACATCACCATGATGACATTTCTGTTTATTTAATTTTTTTTTTTTTGGCTTATGTGGACGAGTGTGTTTGGCGAATCAGTGTGATGATAGTGTGGGTTCATTGAGGTCTTGATCATGAAATAAATGAGATCAATATAAAAGAAATATAGGTTTAATACAGTTTTAAGTCAGTGGTATTAATTATTATGATCAGATTGATTCCTGTTTAAATAGTGTGTAATTTTACCATTAGTTGAGGTGTTTTTTTTGTGTTTTTTTAAATCAGTGTGTTAAGCTGATGATTATTGTTCATAAAGTTGTGTTTTTGTGTTCTAAAAATGTGATAAGTTTCTGCAGTTAGAGTGTAATAAACTTGCTAGTTATATGTAGCAGTCTTATAAGTTACTGTTTTTACGTATCTCTGAGCTGGTGCTAGTAGTATTAGCAACTTATACAACTTGTACACTTGTAATATTTTACATATAATAGACTATGTACAAACAATTTGGATGTTTTACACTGAAACATTACCATATCAAAGAATGAAAGCAAAAATTAACCACACTAACACACACACACACACACATTAAGATTAACAACATTAACAACAACTTATACAACCATTTAATCAGTAATATTCAAAAACACAAATGTAACACTTCAGTCGCAATAACTATCATTATGTACCTTATCGTACCATATCACACATACACACACACACACACACACACACAAACTTACCAGAATAACACAAACAGGCAAAAAGGTTACGCACAGACCTTTTTTATTAATTAATTAATAACAGTAGTTTTGGCTGCAGTGCAAATCAGAGGCTTATATTGACGTGTGTTTGAAACCATTTTAATTTCTATAGTAACAGCAAATTCACGGGGACTTCTATGGTAGACACTCAACATATACAGATGGATGCCTCCGCTGCCATGTATAGTCCTCCTTGTTACTAATTTCTATGCCTCAATATATACCTTAATATATACAAGAAGGAAGCTATTGAAGAAAAACTATTTTGGACATTTTGACCTTGCTGTGACCTTGATCCTGTTTGGATCAATTCCACAATGTAATCATTTCATCTGCTGGTTACAGTGATCATTCCATATAAATCCTACAAACATTCAACGCTCGTTCTTGAGCATTGATATGATGAAGTGTTTAGGTGTGAAGATTGTTTTGGTTTTTTGGAAGGAGTCTCCAATGTCAGTGCTTTCTAACAGTCAAAAGTAAAGCTGTAGTTTAGATTTTCTGCCACAGGAGAGAAGCCTTCAGGACAGGCGGCTTTGCTTTTTGTGGTTTCCAGTAACATGACAAGCTGCAATTTTTTTTAAATCTTATTATCTTTAATAAATGTAAAATTGCTAGCACTGGCCCTGGTATAATAGGAATAAAACACTTGACCACATAATCAGTGATTAATTTCCTGTAACAGCATGACCCCAAGTGCTTTTAATTCTTACTTTAAACAGCACAATAACTTAATGAACTGCTTACTAGAGGACAATGCCACAACACAAACACTAATTTAGTTTTAAATAACAAATAAAGATGATTTTCTATATGTTTTATGTACAGCAAACTTTAAATGTCAAACATATTTGTTGTGGTATGGAATTGTTAGCAGTACCATTTGTTAGTATAGTTAGAGCTACTAGTTTTTCAGTAAGTAAGTGTGTTTAGTTTGTCATTTGTAGTGTTCTTATTAAGTGTGGCTTTTAAATTCTACATTAAATTATTCTGTGAAATTATTCATGAAAGTGTTTTACTGGTAAAAAGAAACTGTTGTATGCTAGAGCATAATGAGTTAACGCAGTATCTAAAGAACTATTAGTTATTAAAATAAGTGTTTGTGTTACTTTAATACTTGGAGTGTGTACACTCTTGTGTTATTGTTTGTCAGTGGGTATAGATATTATGTCATATTACAGATGATAGATTAATGAGTTATTGTGCTTATTCAGTGTTTTAGTGATATGATCGTGGTGTGGCGTGGTGTGTGTAGTCAGTGTGGCATGTTTATTGTGTTGAGTTAATCTCACTGTTGACTGCTGCTGTGTTTGTGTGTAAGCGTGGTTAGCATGACCTTGAATACACCCCCCAACACACACACACACCCACACACACACATACACACATCCCTAGCCTAGGCCATAGTTTGGTTTGGGCCAATAGAAAAGCACTGAGGTGGAAATTATGGAACATTCCGGAAAAGCCCAGCTGTCCCAGACTAGCACACACACAGCTGTAAGAGCACAGCGATCTCTCTCTTTCTATACACGCGCACACACACACACACACACACGCTCAAAATTATTCATACCCCTTGGACAAATCAATACTTTTGAATTTTTTTCATTTATAAAAACTACTTTGGCGAAA
>CM075015.1:19385274-19471270 GCA_037576675.1 Pangasius sanitwongsei | reverse complement strand
TTAAATATATGAAAGTATTATAAAACACATTCATCACAGAAGACAACTCAAAAACACTATAAAAATACCAAGGGTATGAATAATTTTGAGCACAACTGTATATATATATATATATATATATATATGGTTGCTATGGTGAGAAATGCACACAACTTACACTGCTTTATAATTCACAATGGAAAGTGACTACTGCTATCACAGGTGAGTCTCCCATGGGGGCTTCCCCTGTGTGTGTGTGTGTGTGTGTGTGTGTGTAGATTAAGTATGCTATAGAGAGCCATGAGCCTGTGACTGCCTATGTTCCATGTTTAACATCAGACCCCACACACACACACACACACACACACACACACACAGCAATTAATGGTTTTCCATTATTTTCATCATTTATTTGCATATCTATCTATCTATCTATCTATCTATCTATCTGTCTGTCTGTCTGTCTTGTCTTATCTTATCTTATCTTATCTTATCTTATCTTATCTATCGGCCTGTCTCCATTTTACTTTTAAAGATTGACTGAATGACACTTTGGGTTTGATGGAACTATATGTGTCTCTTTGTGTGTGTGTGTGTGTGTGTGTTCATGTGTGCTTGTGTGTCTGTGTGTGTGTGTGTGTCAAAAGCCCAGCTCTGATCAAAAGCAGCATTAGCAGTGACTTCTCCCTCTATAAGCCGAACACACAATGAGGATTTTTTTTCTTTCTAATTAAAGAGTCTCCCCTCCATCCTCCCTCCCTCCCCTTCATCTTCCTCCTCCTCCTTTCATCCCTTCATCCCTTCATTCTTTCAGAAGTTTGCGTGAAGTGTGTACGGAAGATATTACGCCTCTGACATCAAACAGCCGACACACACACTCTGGTAATAACCATAACAGCCAACTGAGGGGGAGATGGGAACCCTGCAGAGGGACACACACACACACACGCACACTTGAAATACACTGAGACACATATGCAAATACACATGACATGCACTGAAACACACATGTATACACACATAGATATATTGGCACACATAGTGATGTGGAAGCATAGAAATTTAGACAGACACCTTAAACACACAAATATACACATGTGTGTGTTCTTTTGTAGATCTTTGTTTAAAATTCAGCTTGGTTCGTTTCTTTTGACTCGAACCTCCCTCTATAAAGAGGCTTATCCCCTATCCTGGTGTGTGTGTGTGTGTGTGTGTTGTGTTTTGTCCTTCTACCAGCAAGGCCTACAGCTGCTCCCCTCAGTCACTGTGATCTGAACACACACACACACACACACCAGTGTGTCTCAAGATCAAAGTTGACAGTGAGAAACTTTGTTTTAATTAAACTTTAGGTTCCACTTCTTTGATTGTATCACTAACTTACTCTGATTGTGTTAGCTTTTATTTATTTATTTATTTATTTATTTTTTATACATTCATGGCTGGCTTGCTTTCTATCCATTTGTATATCCCAGTTCAACAAGTGCAACCAAGATTTTAATTAATTAAGAAATTAAATAATTAATATATCATAATAATGTGTAATTTTATGTATGTGCTTCGAGTATGTCTTTTTTCAACAACAAATTCATAATTTAGTAGATAAAGCCAAAATTTAGCATATTTAATATAAATGTAGTATTTGCCTAAGTAAGTTCATTTGGTCTTAAATAATATATAATTTACCTAGTAAGTTACGTGAGCAAGTTTTTTGTTTTATTTTATACATTTTTAATGTATATTAGTTTACTATTTGTAAAGAGTATATTTTAGCAAATATTAGTAAAGCAATAACATAATACTACCAGGATTTATTGACCACATACTTAATAATAGTAGATAATTCAAGATTGAACATACAGTTTGTATAGTATTAACCTTAAAATATACACAATACTAATTATTAATATGTTACGATAAAGAATTACATTAGTACTGAACTTAAAATATACTTAAAAAATAATTTAATTAGTATGAACCTTAAATATACTTAACACTAATACTGATTAATACTAACAATAATACATAATAATAATAATAATAATAATAATAATAATAATAATAATAATAATATGTGGTAGAAAGGTAATTTCATATTATAATACTTAATCAATTATTAGTATTTTATACTTATTTTTAGTAAAGATAAAAAAAAGAAGTAAATTAATTAGTATTTCATGTTATAAAGTTAACCTGGTAAGTATATATAACTGTTGTATTTTGAACAGTTGAATAGTAAAGAAATGAATAAAAAAATATTACAAAAGGAGGAAGTTTAGAATTAAGAACTATGAACCTAATTTGTAATTAATAAAGTACTAAGTTTATGTCTATTTTTTTTTTAAATGAATATAGTAAAATATGCAGCTAGTTTTTGTCAGATTATGTGGTTAGTGCACACAAGATGATTTTAGCCCTGATTTCCCTGAAATTAACTTGAAAATTGCAACTTGTAATTCCCTGCCTACAACTGGTAAAAAAAAACAAAAAAACACCAAAAACGCCCCATCAGCTTGAAATTTCAACTCAACAACTTGCGGTAGTCTTCTCAACTACCAGTTCCTTCCCCGATTACGGAGTGATGTCAAATCAACATGGCCGCTCACACTGTGAATGGTGTAAAGCCCCCTTATCTACTTTTAAATTATAGCTATATTGGCTTTAAACCATTTAAGATACAGACACAGTGGTTGGTTAAATCTATATTTTACATACTAATTGCTGTATTGAGAAGGTAATCATAAACATTAGAGTTATCACTAACATTAAGCGGCTAGACTGTTGCTAACTCTACTCACTATTGTCCACTGGCTAGCTTGTTGCTAAGTTACTCACTATTGTCTGCTGTTGTTGCTGTGCTGCAATTTTAGTCCAAAATGTTGCTTGAATGTTTGAAATGAACTATAGTAGAACAGTACCAGTAGCCACTCAGGCCTGTAGCTGTAAAAGTTCAGTTAAATAAGCTTTTTATGAGCTTTATGTGCTCTGACAGAGCAAACAAAATACACATGCAGGCGTCCATGTTTTTTTCACTTGGCACATCGAACATCCTGAGGTGGGAAATGACGTTATTACAACTTGAAAATTACCGCTTACAAGGCACCACGGATGCAGCATAATTTTGGGGCTTGCCGACTAACTCCACCTGCCACCCCCACCCCCCAGTTTTGTGACTATTCATTGCACACTCCAGCAGTGACTACTTGTGTAGTGTAAACAGGTTAAGCAGTGTGATTTTCTTAGGCTGCAAGCGATCACCGCAATATTTTCAAGCATGTTTGCAATTCAACCAGCAATGCATTGCGTAGTGTGAACCCCTCTGTGACTAGTTGCAAGTACAGCTAGTTGAAAGTCCGAGAGGAAATCAAATTTATTTGCTGTCATGCGCAGCAGATCTCTGAATCCAGTTTATCGTCCATCTATTTGTGTGGGAAGGCAAGCGTAAATGTAAGCATAATAATAATAATGCTTCTTAAAAATTATTTGCCATGTCATAACCAAATATTTGTTAAGGAGAGTAAAAATAAAAACAAACACAACATTATTTGTTCATTTATTTTTCATTTTTCTTGTTTTTGAACAAAATAGTGACAGAGTCGCATGATAGACAGTTCTCGCATCTACTTTTGTGAGAAAGCAGGATTTGGGGATATCTCCAGGTGAAAGATTGCGTTGTGTATGAGCCTTGTATTTGAGGCTGCACATGCCAACAAACAACTGATTGCAGTGGATTAAAGTTGTGTAGTGTGAAAAGGTTTGAGATTTTGAAAGTCGTATAGTGTCCACTCTGATGCAGGTGGCTGAGGGTAAAATACCTGTACCTCAGGTACTACACACAAATAATAATGGTTAAAATTGTATAATATTGTATACTAAAGTTATTTATTAAGTACATAATGTTATAAAAGTTGACCTGATAAGTATACATAACTGTTGTATTAGTATTTTTTTTTAAAAATTATTTTAATAAAATAGTTGTAATGCTTGTAGGCTTATGTGTGTGTAGTGAGAAATCCAGACACTTGCTGCTGGCTAAAATGTGCTTTGCTTTAGTCAGACTACGTGTGTTATCTCCATCACACCTGAATCAGTGCAGCTAAGGCCCAGATAAACACTTCATGAGTCAAAGCAAGTGGGTTAAAGCACACAAATGTGTCTGGACGCAAGACCTACGGCTCAACTTCATTGTATTACGGGGTGTGAATTGAGGTCATGTGTATCTGCGCTTGAATCCATTGAGGTTCACAGCGTCCACCTGTGGAACTCAGACACACACGTTTTTGAGAGGCCAAGACTTCACACACGATTACACAGATAGCAGATAAAGTACCTGTATGACAGGTCGGGAACACCTGCAAAGCTTCCTTCACACACACGCTATCAAAGGGACAGATCTTCATACAGGGTGGACACACACACACGCACACACTATCAGAGAGGCAAATCAGCAGCGGCTGCTGGTAGGCAACATCACAGGTTAAGAACAGATGTGCTGCAGTCAAGATCAACCTGAAGCAGGAGTGTCACGCACCCCAGCACGCTACAAAACTATTGGCTAACTACTGACTAGCATGGCCTCCTATAACTAGATTTTTTTTTTTTTTTTAATGAAGGACTTACCATTCTTTCAGCCAAAAAGCATTCACAAATTGTCACTTTTGAAAATGGCAGCTGTAATTTTTAATGACATTAGCTAGCATTAACATATCACTACATATTCACGTTAAACTAAAAGTTCTATTTTGAGACACATTTCTTTTCTTCATGTAAACAGTTGCTTCACCTCTGCATTTCTTTTGAGAAATTAGCTGTCAAAAATACTCCCAAAATTCTATTTCAGAGGTTGAACTGAATGTTGACATTGAACAGCAATCATGAGTTACCACCCCGAAGTTGATTATTTTCCAATAACAGCATATCCAGAAGTGTTTTATGTCTCTTAAACCACAGCAATTTGATAACAATTAAATTTTTTATTGTTTAAAGAATGATGAATCATACTTTTTATCCATTTATAGTTACATTTTATTTTATAGAATGTCCACACTACAAAATAATTCCTGTTACCACTTACATTATAGCAGCTATAAACAGTCATTCCTTCACCATCCTTTCTTTTCTCTTTCTTCACTGCAAAAGATGACATCTTAGCAAGAATATATTTGAATATAGTCAAATTTATCTAGTATATCTTACTATAAACCAAATATAATCTCTAGACATTGTTACAAATTTCAAATTTGAAATAGTCTTTTTTGGCAGATCATTTTGCTAATTTTAAGCATTTATTTCTAGAAAGAAGAAAAAATATCTGGCAATAGAATAGGAAAGTTTAAAGCTTGAAATGAGTAAATGTCTAGAAATAGGTTGAATAAATTTGGCTGATTGTAGTGTTATAATAGAAGGTACTAGATAAATTTGACTACATTCAAAATATTGCTTTGCACTTGCTAAAATCTCTTTTTTTTTTTTTAGTTAGTAGTTAGTTAGTAAGACAAAAAAATTGTTACTAGCACAAACTCCTCTGTCCTGAAGACTCTTTAATTGTGGAAAACTTTAAGTTACAGCTTTATTTCGGACTGTTACAAAGTGCTGACACTGGAGACTCCTTCTGAAAATGCTAAACATCACCTCACAGAAAACTTCCTATGCATCCTATGTTAGTTGTTACTAGAGAAACGATAACATATTAGAACATTAATATAAACTTAGGTTACGGTTGGATGGAGGGACAGGATAAGTAGTATAATTATTATTAAATAATAATATAAGGTAGGATACAGTAGAAATATTGCTACAAAATACTAAAGTTACCTTAAATAATATTATTTAGCATTGGACAATGCATTACCTATTAGATATTAATAGTAGTAAGTGCAAATAAAATAAGTTTATTGAGCTTCTTTTATCGAGTTGTATAGAAACAGATTTATGCATAAATTGTTTGTACAAGCATTTACGCAAGAAATTTGGTAATCCTGAGTGTGTGTAAATTTACACATGAGAAGACTAACTAATGTAAATATCAACTTCATATCATGTAATTTGCAAGGATTACTGCACTTTTCTATCTGGAATATACTGTCAAGTTTAAATTGCATAAATAAGACCCCTTATTCAGAGCGACTTAAAGAAGTGCTTTGTAGTGTCTATCAAAAACACATCCTCATGCTAGTTCACTCGGTCAGGGACTAAGGATATCATAGAGAACATTTCATGAAAACGAGTCATTTTATATTATTGGCATCAGTTAAAGAATATAAAAAAATAAATTGAGTGAGCCAGTACAAACTCATAAATTAAGACAAAAAAGAATCATTCATTTATGACAAAAGAAATGGCACCATAAAAACAGAGGATGGGCTGGTCTGTTTGCACATATTAATAAGCTGTAAACAAATGCCTCAGCTGATAGAAGAATAATTTATTAATAATAATAAATTTATTTAATAAGAATAATATTAAGAATAATTAAATATTTTTTTGGCAGAGAAGTGAGTCAAAATAACTTCCATTTCTGTTTTGGAAGTATTTTCTGTATTTTCTTGAACTATTATGGAGTTTTGTGGGCATCTATATGCAAATGAGCTGTGTCAGGTATGAGTTTTGCAAGTTATGGTTGATCAACATGAAGAAAATCAGCATTTTTGAAACTTTGGCTTAAACATTTACACACAACTTTACTAAAAGATTGATAAATAAGGCCCAGTGTGAGTAAAAATACAGAAGATAAATTACTAGAAATAAAAGATGACTAATATTTTGTCTGTCTTATGGATATTTTATTCATGCAGGCTGCAATGTGCATACACACACAAGCTTCTTGCCCTCTGTGCTGCCACGCTATAGCGTGTGTGCGTGTGTGTGTGTGTTGTAGATTTGTTATCAGTACAGTTTGCATGCTCACCGAGGTGGAACGTTGACCCTCATCAGACCCCCATGCCATTACATCCTTCTTCTAGAACCTCCCTCTTTCTCTCTCTCTTTCTCTTTCAATAACAGGTGTGTCCCTTCATCAGAGCTGGTTGTTCATATTGTACATGATCTGCTGTGTTCCAAAACAACTTTTTACCCTAATTGACCAGGGTTTTGAATGTTTGCTTCAAGGATGTGGAACTCTTGACCTCTCAGTATTTATCTTTGTGTGTGTGTGTGTGTGTGTGTGTGTGTGTCTGTAAAGATACGTAGCTGTTAAGGAGCATAATTGTAGGATGACTGTTGCAATACATGAGGTGTTACTTGAGGCTATTAGTGTGCAAGGTTACAAAATTAATTTGAAAAAAAAAAATGCAAAAAGAAAAGTTTGGACAGTTTGACAGATATTAAATGCCATTCAAGGTCATTCAAGGTCATTCTTTCAGCCTGGGATTCATTCAGTCATTCATCTTTAATAATACTAATATCTACAATATACCTTATACAGTACATAACTATACATAAACATGTAAATCCACTGCTATAACATGTAAATGAATGATAAAAAAAACCTAAATAATAAAGCACAAAATCCACCGCTACTGAATACAAACCATGCATTAATATATCAATCCACTGCTACAAAATTAAACATACATTTAAATAAATATGTTAATAAATAACTGAATAAATTCTACCACAAATTAACATAATTCTATAAATACATTGAAACAATATGTGCAATAATGTATACTGGGCTAAATGTGTGTACTACATTATATATTATAAATAAAATGTGTGTGTATGTGTGTGTGTGTGTGTGTGTGTGTGTGTGGATGGGTGAGTTTTGTAAAACTCATAGCAAGCTTTGGTGGCATTTGTTGACATTAGTAAAACTAAATCATGTGTTAGTGCTATCAAGTGTGTGTGTGTGTGTGTGTGGCTATGCATGACAGAGTTCCTGGAAGATGATATGAAGATGGAAGCACATCTGGAGGTACAATTGATTAGTCGATGGTGTGTGTGTGTGTGAGTGTGTGTATGTTATGTGTGGGTATTATGGGAATTTCCTGCCAGCTAAAGCTCTACAGTTCCAGGAATGTACTGAAATCTCTCTGTGAGAATCATTTCCTGCCTGGAGGAAACACACAGATAAGACTGGCAAAGAGTCAAACACACACACATACTCTCTCTCTCTCACCCCCAGTCCTGTTCCTGTTCAAAACAATGCGCAATCATCCTGTATAAGAAGAGCTTATGCACAACCACACCCATCTGTATATATACTAACACACACACACACACGCACACACACATGCGCTCGATTATGAACATATAAATGCAGCGTATGCATAAATCATCTAAGTGCAAATAAGCGTTTGTGTGTGTGTGTGTGTGTGAGAGAGAGTGTGTTTATGTGTATGTGTGTGTATCTCGGATATTTCATCCATGATTAATTGTGTGTATGTGTGATTTTTGTGTAAGTGTATCTACTGCATCTGTGTGTGTGCGTGTGTGTGTGAAGTGTGGTGCATGGTGCAATTGTCTCTAATGTATGTGTGTAAGTGCAGGTGTGTGTGTGTGCGTGCGTGTGTGTGCGTGCGTGCGTGCGTGTGTGTATCTCAGAGATTTCAGCCATGATTAGTTGTGTGTATGTGTGATTTGTGTGTAAGTATATATACTGCATCTGTGTGTGTGTGAAGTGTGGTGTGTGGTGCATTTGTCTCTCCTGTATGTATAGGTATGTGTGTAAGTGCAGGTGTGTGTGTGTGTAAGAATGTGTGGAATTTGGTTGTACCTCATGGATTGACAGGCGCAGATAAGCGCAGCCCCATTATACACATTTACACACACATTCATTCACTCTTGCCCTCTTAGCAGAATCTCTAGATCCTATACTTAATATCCTGTATCTTAATTCGATCAAGGCATGGGGAGTTTGTTATTTCTATTTATACCTCAAGACAGAAGGTTTTATATTATGTCAATATTTATCCAGAGAAGACAGGATCGAAGGGAAACGACAGAAAATGCAGACTGAAGAAGGAAATTGTTTTTTTTTTCTTTGCTGTCAGATAATCTGATGTAATAGATTGTGATATGATGTAAGATGAAAAATAAATAAGACTAACAGGATGATATAAGACTGAGAAGTTGACAAGCATTGAAATATATCTAATAGGAGTCTAGTATATTGCTAACTGTCACATCAGTCTTGGACAATTCTCCACCATGCCACCAGAGGGCAACATCCCTCAAGTTCTAGAGATGCTTACTCCTTTCCATTTCCTCTCTGTATGGTATATAAAACACATGGACATGTAGTGAGAACGCGAAGCCTTGCCAACAGTTGGATTCTCGCCTTTTGGATTACCCTTGTCTAGTTTGGGAGTTTATATTCTGTGAACTGATCTCTGCCTGTGACCTTGACCTTGCCTTCAAATTACCTTTTTTTTCCCTTTTTTTTAAAAAAAAAAAAAGATATTATTTCTCAGTGCTTCACCTATGTATGACCTGAAATTGATTTTTTTTTCACTACGCTCTTACACTAATACAGTATGTTGCTGCACAAATAGTCTTAATTGTACTTGTCACATTAATCATTGCATTTGACAATTTTACTTAATAGTATTGCTTATGCTCTCATTAATTGACAGCTTAAAAAATAGCATGTTATTTCTTTTTTTTTTTTGTATATTGTGACTTGTGCGCACAAGCCATAAGATATTAAATTGAGGTCATGAAATCATAATGTGTGAACGGGATTAGAGGTTATTTTATCACGCTGTTTTGATTTGTCGAATTAATAAAAATAATGCCAAAGTTCATTCTCTGCACTCTCCTTTAAAGCAAACATGCCCATGGTATGAAGGATAAGCTGACCAAGGACTCATCAGCGACATTTAGAGCTCACTTTCAGTTAATTCAAAACTTTATCCATTAAAATTTGGTACTCAAGGTAAGCGACATGAGACTATTGATTAATACTATAAATTAAAAAATAGTCATATTTATGCTGTAGTTATGTCTGAGGCTTGAACACTGACTTCAGTATTAAATCCTCACTCTGTGTGCGTAATTCAACTCTGAATAGGCCCTAAATGAAGTAACTATGAGTTACATCCAAGGAGTTGCAACACAGAGAACTGCATAGCATACTAGCATCATCACTAATAATCAAGTGCATTTTAATATTAATGATAAACCAAACATTTCCATTTATTGTGAAGCAGGACATCTGAGATGAAACATTTTTGGGGATGTAGACATTCTCTGCATACATCTCTCTCTCTTTCTTATTCAACTGTAGGCTGTCTCTCTTTCTTATTCACGATCTGTCTCACACTTTCCTATTTTGTTTTTTGTATCTTTCCCTGTCTATTTATCCGTCTCTATTTTTCTGACTGTCTGTCTCCTGTTCTTCATCAAAACCATATTGCTTCTCTCCTCGCCATTTCTCTCTCTCTCTCTCTCTCTGTCTCTCTCTGTCTCCTCTGTCTCCTGTTCTTCATCAAATCCATGTTGGAGAGAAAGAAAGTAAGATAACAGGAGGAGAAGGAAGCCAAATACAAAAAAAAATCTGTTTTTCCATGCTGTTCATTCGCAATGTTCATACAGAATTCCATTTAGAGTTGAAACGTCATATTGATTCATTGTCTCATGAGGACACAGGCTCTTTTCCTTATATAAGCATTTAATCATTCAGTGTCTTAAAGCTTAAACATTATATATTGCTAATGTTTAGTTATATATGATGATATTTAATGACGTAATAAATAATATTCAACATGCACATTGTTCTTATCATGGACGGCGCAAAATATTCACTCACTCAAAACAATGCATTTCAGTTATAAAACGGCTCATAGAAATCTGTTCACAGCTTATGAACCCGAATTAGATATTGACAAAGTTAAGTTATGATTAATAATATCCCAAATCATGATAAAACATTAGACAGTTATTGTGATATAAAAAATTCATGTTAGCTTATGATTACCTAGAAATATTTTTAGTGAGGCCATTATCTTTGTAAGGAATACAACATGACCGGGTGTGCTGTTATAGGAAAATAATCAGTGACAGGGTGGTGTGATGTGGCCTCACATGAAGCGGAGTTACTGTTACCACCCCCAAGTTGATTATTTTCCTATAACAGCACATCCTGAAGTGTTGTATTCCTCTTATACGACAGCTAATTGGCACTAATTATATTTTTATTTAAATTAAAGAACAATACTTTACACTTTTTATCCATTTATTGTTGCATTTAAAGGTGTGGAATGTCCATGAAACAAGTTAATTCCTGTTGTCACTTATAGCTGTGTATATTATACCATTACAGCTGTTGCTTACTTACTCCCGAAGTTAAGAAGACAAAAAAGAAAAATTGCGCTACAAATTGTTACTAAGAAATCCCAAAACACAACATCATCTGTTCTTTCCAGCGATGGAAAAACGTAACGGCACAGTGCTGACACTGGAGACTCCTTCCAGAAATGTTCAAATGTTCAGGTTTTCCTTGTTAAATATAAGAAAGCATTTTTATTTGTTTCTTATTAGGCTTATGTGGATCATCCGCCATACAAGTCCCGGTGAATTAGCTGTTACTCTAGCAATGTGATTCAAATAAACACTCTTTACAACCATGGTGAGCAGAAAAGTATCTCAGAATGCACAACTTATCAAACCTTTGAGGCAGATGGGCTACGACAGCAGAAGATCACATCGGGCTCCACTTCTGTCAGCCATGAACAGGAATCTGAGGCTACAGCAGGCACAAGTTCACCAAGATGAACCAGGTGATATTTTTCCAATATTCCAACTGTCCAGTTTCAGTGAACTTGTGCCCACTGTAGCCTCAGATTCCTGTTTTATTCCAAAATTAGTCATTTTTAACAGTCACAACAGCTGTTGCAAGGTGTTTACTGATAAACATTGTGAAATATATGGATATTTGGTGGCCACTCCCCCTTTTATGAAATATAAATAGCATTTAAAGTTCAGATTTTTTCCACCTCTATGGGATACCCATATTATTATTATTATTTGTTGTTGTTATTGTTACTGTTGTTATCACTAACAGTGCAGTTGTACAGATGACCACATGTGGGTGTTATACGAGCTTGGCTTCATCGAAACGTGTGTGTGTGTGTGTGTTACAGATTCCAGCACATGAAAGGCCTCTGGATTGCCAGTGTGTGATTTATACTCTGTGTGTGTTTCATATAAATCATAAAGAGAACAGAAACAGGGTAGTGTGTGTGTGTGTGTGTGTGTGTCTAAGACTCATCCTTTGATGTGCAAGTTTAAAGAAGGAATAAAAGGGAAAGGTAGAGTCTTTATTGTGGTTGGACCTTTTGACTGCTAAAACATCCCTCTTTCCTTCCTTCTCTTATTTATTTAAAGGCTGTGTATGTGTGTGTGTGTGTGTGTGTGTGTGTGTTTCCCATATGTTATCGAATACAGCAATGTATGCACAAAGCGGTGTTCCCTTTAATATGCCATAATGCATTCCAACATACTTCAGAATAAATGTAAATAAACATATAATCACAGCCAGCTGCTTGACACACAGGCCAGAAACAGAGTGGATGTGTGTGTGCGTGCGTGCGTGTGGACAGAGCGAATGTAAGAGATACATGCATGTATGTGGCTTCGTCACCACAGTCGCCTTGCTTGCATGACTAAGTTCAATAAATAGTGTAATTACACAAGCTGGCTAGCTGTCTTAGCTAGCATAGCCACTGTTGCCTCAAATGCAGGAGATCTGATTTTAAAGCGTCAGAGTCAACCAAAAATCATGCTTTAATAAAACATTAATGAAACCTTTTTTTTCTTGCCTATCCCACACCACTGTAACTACATTTTACCTTGAAATGCAATCATTAACACACTTCACAAAAATCTTATATTTTTGCATTTAACATCTCATGCTTGGAAACACCCCTTCCCAGGATTCATCCATTACGGGTTATGAAAAATGTCTATATTATTTGCACAATATTCCTGTTACCTGATCACTGATCACAGGAAGTTGCATCACTGGAATTTCATGAAGATCATGGGAAGATGAAAAGTAAGGGTTTTTTTTTCTTTATTTTTAACAATATTGTGATATTGACTGAAGGGGTCACTTTGAACGTACAACCCTGTTAGCCAAATTATAGATTGAATGTAAATTATTAATTTTTTTTTTTTTAATTTTAAAAGCACTTTAAAGTAAATGTAACATGTACTTAATGTTCTAATGTTAACCAGATTTTGTGTATTTGATAATTCTATACTAAGAAACTTACTCATTTAAGAGCAAAATGCAGCCAGTGCCAGCAAAGAAACCTTGTCAAAAGAGAGAGAGAGAGAGAGTTGCCTTGAGATTTTTTTGAATGAAGTTAAATGCATGCTTTTTTACATTCAATGGAGAAAAGAATTATTTAAAAAAAAACAATAACAACTCCTTGTGTCTGTGTGGGTTTCATCCGGGTTCTCTGGTTTCTTCAAACCTCCAAGATAAAAATGCCTGTAGATATATTGGCTTATATCTGTCTTCCAAAACATATGAATAATAATGACTGTGATTATGATTTTCAGTAACTTTATCCATGCAGATAAAGGCAACCTAAAAATACAAACCCAAAGTGTATTAGTGAGTATTTGTCTTGTTAGATTAAAAAAACAGATGTTACAAATCTAGCTAGCTATCTTAACAAATGATAATTTGAATAATGCGGGACAAATAGTAAGACAATACAACAGACTAGCTTCAATGACTCTCTTACTTTTGAAAATGATTAATTACAACTTTTACACAGATGTGCTACCTGTGTAACGTGTGCAAGTGGAATCACTCAGCCTAAATCCATCAGCACTCGGCTCAACGCGGACGTGACATTTTGCCCCCCTGCCAAATTTCTGCCTTTCTTTCTCTTCTCTCCTCTGAGAAATCCCTGAAAACATTTCAGGAATTTCTCCAGGGGCTGCTGTTGCACCCTAGAGACCCCACCATGTGCATGTGTGTGTCTGTAAGTGTGTGTGTAAGAGAAAGACAATATTTTATACATGTGTACACACCTTGTCCGCATTTATCTTAAGACAGGAAACAATATGGACTCGTCGTCCATCATCCCGTTCTATATTGGTATGTATGTGTGTGTGTATATATATATGTGTGTTTGTGTGTGTGTGTGTGTGTGTATGTTTATATGGCATGCTCCTGTTCTCTCATAGATTTAGCTGTACGTATATATACAGACATATTGCCATGTTTCTGATGTTTACATGACGGAAGGTTAGCTGTGAATATCCAGCTCGTTTTGAGATAAATCAGGAGTTATAATGTAGCAGCTGGAACTGCTAAACCTATAAACATATATATAATTACTCATCATCTATATGTATACATACTATAGACCTTTCAGCTCTAATACGTTGCTGCCATCTAGTGGAGAATCAGGAAACAAAAGTATGCCATTTGATTTGTGTTTCACATCTGACCTTAGATTCACACTAGCAAGTCTCTTCTAATGAGAAACAGAGACCAAAATGTATAGCCTGCAGCTCACTACACTTTTATTTAAACTGTATTTACGTTTGACTGATTGACACATATGAACTGGGCTTCGTACTAGTTTTGTTGGCAGATGAGGAAAGTAAGCTAACTGTACTAGCTACGTACACTCACCAGAGGCACCAACGATCTTTGGTACTTCTTTTTTAAGCTTTTTTTTTTCCCGTAATGTCTCTATACACATGTAATGAGAGGTTGTGTTAGACAGGATAAGATGAAACTTGTTCTGGGTAGCAGAAAGGGGCGGAGCTGCCACAGTTTCACCGTTTCAAAATGGTGGGTGTGGTGCTATGAGTGAGACACCATTGTGGTCATTGACATCCTCCTGATGTCGGCTTTACAAACGGACCCTTGAGAACCCCATCCAAGTTGACCTACATAACATTTAGCCACTGAGGTTATAATCTCTCAATGATATAAAAGTAGTTTACGTAATAGCTTACTTTGTTATGCTTTTTAAAACATACAGTGAGGTGAAACAAGTATTTAGACTTTTTTGTTACATACTTCCAGTGCATATATCCACTTCAAATTTAGACACATAATGTCTTTTGACTCTACATATAAATATGAACAAAAAGGTATGTATTCAAAAGCATAAACAAAGATCATTTTAAAAAAAATAAAACTGGTGTAGAAAATAGTATTAGGTCGCTGCAAATTATCAACATTAGTACTTTGTTCCAAAGCTGTTGTTGGCAATAACATCTATGAGATATCTGAAGTACGACGTAATTAGCCTCTTGCAGCATCGTGTTTCCATTTTGGCTCACTCCTCTTGGCAAATCCACTTCAATTCCCCGAGGGTACAAGAGTTCCTCTGATGAAATTTCGGACACAATTTCAAAATCCTCCATAAATTTCCAATTTTTAATGCAAGCACCTTCACAATCTTTTCTGAGAAGCCAGTCTTAAGTTATTTTGGCTGGATGTTTCAAGTTGTTGTCTTGTTCAAATGTCCATCTTCTCCTCAGATTCAGTTTTTTGTCTGAAGATGATTTTTCCAGAACTTTAGAAAGCTCCTTTACCTTCAGCATAAATGTAGTTTTAATATGGATTCAGGGTTGGATGCTTTTTTTTTTTTTTCTTTTTTTTTTTTTAAACATTCTCTCAATTTAATGTTTTAAACATAATGTATCTTTTTCTTATGAATGCATACATTTTTATTCATATTCATAAGGCGAAAGTCAAAAGACATTATGTGTTTAAATTTGATTTTGATATCTGCACTGGAAGTAAATTAAACAAATAAACAAACAAACAGCTACCTAGTTAGCTATTTGTTGAGCTACTTCAGCTACATATATGTATATATTTAGTAGCTAGCTATGTTTAGCTAACATACACTAGCTACTTAATTTACTAGTAAGTAGTAATGCTAATTAGCTAAAGACTTAAAACTTCCTTAAAATAGGAAATAAAAAGTTAAAATAAACTGGTTGCGTAAGTGTGCACACCCTTTTATAATTGGGGATGTGACTGTGCTCTGAATGAGCCAATCAAATTCAATCTCATGTTCAGAAGTAATTATCATACAGCTGTCATCAATGAAATTATTCTGATTAACCCCAAAGACCAACTGTTTCTGTAAGATTTTCTTCACATCTTGGTTTCATCTGGATGCTGAAGTCATGGTCTGCAAAGAGCTTACAAAGCCTGTACAGGGTCTCACTGTTGAAAAGAATTGATCAGGAGAGGGGTATAAAAGAATTTCCAAAACATTAGATGTACTGTGAAATACCGTGAAGGCCATCATCAACAAGAGGAGAAAATGGAGCACCACAGTGACATTGCCAAGAACAGGACTTTCTCTCCAAAATTTACAAAAGGACAGGACAATAAATTACCAGGGAGGCTGCCAAGAGACCAATGCAACATTAAAGGAGCTGCATGCATATCTGACAAGTACTAATTACTCTCTGCATGTGACAGCAGTAGTGTGATGCTCACACTAGTCAAAGTTTTATAATTCTTATAACTTTTATTTCTCGTTGCATACACATCACTTCTCTTGTTCACAGTTCTGCAACACTTCCCTTTTTTGTTCCCCTTTTTACTCCTAGGGGCCACTATTCTACATCCCTTCTTTCCTTGGATGCATAAACTCTCTGTTCAAAGTAAGAAAGATACTCAAAACTTTTCCTAAAGAAACTGAACAAAAAAAGTGTTATTTGCATGCTCAGACTATCACTAGCATACAATTTACTCCCTTGCTTCTACCAATTTCAGCAGTATAATATATGTTTGAAAACATAAAACATTTAGTGAAGGGGAAAAACCTGATAGTGGAATAAAACAGGTCAACACTCACATTCAACAGAAATTATAAATACTTTACACTTTGAACAAATGAACCAGTAATTTAGCAATTAGGTATTCACCATTAACTTCTCATATATAGTAGACAACATCAAAACAAAACACCCTTGTTGGCTAGGGTTAGACTACCCTGCCACCGAGACAGTGCTGGAGATTATTCTGCTCTGTAGTGGCCTATCTAACATAATCCCTTAATGTCACAGGTTGTCTCCTGGTCCTTTGAGGACTGGCCACAGACTGTTCTCTTTCACGTCCACGTCCTTTTCGACAGATTGTCCGGTCCAGCCCAGACGTCAGTCTCATCGGCCACCTGTGTCTCTGTTGGAATCCACTTCTTGACAAGAGAAACGCTACGTGCTTTTCACCCCATGCTTTTCAAGAATGACAGATTGTCCTTTTCTTTCTACCACACGGTACAGCTCTGACCCAAATGTATTGGATAACTTGTTTTGCTTTGGCTGTCTGAGCAAAACCTGATCTCCCTCATTTATTGTACTGTCCACAGCTCTGTCCACAGCTCTCCTGTTTTTGTCAACATCCCATCTACCCTTTTCTTTCCTAGCAGAATCATGGCATCTTACTGCAGTGTCACTCGCTGCAGATGGCTGGCACCTCTGGCAATTTTGTACGGAGCTGGCGGTTGAAGACTAATGCAGAAGGGCTGTGGACTGTAACAGAGTGTGGTGTGTTTTTGTAAGTTAACATAAAAGTGTACATTTCTCTGTGCCAGTCTTTACCTTCAGAATAAACTGCACATATGGCCTGACACAAAGTTCTATTTTGTCATTCCACTTCACCATTTTGCTGGGGCCAGTGTGGTGTAACACTTCGGTGACAAACTGGGTTGACAGCAAGTAACTCTCGAAAATCACTGGATGTAAACTGTGTAGCATTGTCCAAGACTACAGTTTCAAGAAATCCATGTGTGGCAAAAATGTGTGGCAAACACCTGATTATATTACTCACACTGATGCAGGCAAGGAACATTCACTTCCACTCATTGTGAGTATTAATCAGTTGTGATGAGTAGATGCTCACCTGATGGGAATGGACCACACACATCAGTGGCAACAATTTGCCGTGGTTTCTCTGGCAGTTCAGTATGTGTCATCAGGACAGGTCTTGGAGGTGCACTATTCAACTGGCATGCAGGGCAGGATCTGACTAGGTGGTCTACATCCTTATCAATACCTGGTCACCAGACCTTTGGATGAAGTAAAAGATGTTGTTTCTTCTTAACGATACCCTGATGCCGCCAAGGGCCAACAACAAAGTCTGTTTTCTGGCTGGATGGGGAATAATTATGTAGTTGCTCCTTAGAATCAAATGGCCAATGCAGGACAGTTCATCTTTGATGTGCTTGTATTCAGGACTACATAGATTCTAACGATTCTGCTGGATACCCTTCCACAGAATGCATGATGAGTTACATCAGCTGCCACCATTTTCTCTAGTTCACTAGGTGTAAAAGCTTTGGGGACTGCATGCTTTGCAACAAAGTAAATGTGGTTGTCATCACATGCTGCAGCTGGACTTGCTCGACTTGCATAGCAAACTGGTTTGAACAAACCATCAACTTGTTTTTGACTCAGGATCGCTCCGAGCCCAACTGGGCTGCCACCCACAATCACCCGTGTCTCCTCCTCTTGGCTGTAATATTCCGTAGTGTGGGAATTTGCTAGTGTGGATTTAAGAGCATCAAAAGCAGATTATTGTTCCTCATTCCCCGACCAGGTGTATGAAGACCTAGTGAGTCACCTCAATGGCTCTGCCACAGTAGCCAAGTTGGGGATGAAACGTGCAAAGGAAACTCCTGACTTCAGTAGCATTCATGGGCCGTTGTGTGTTTTGCACTGCTTCCACTTTGGACTGTGCTGCTCCAGTTCCATTTTTTGGAAAGTACATGCCCCATGAATTCCATCTCACTCATCCTAAAAACACATTTCTTGCAATTTAAGTTGCTTCAACTGCAAACACTGCAGCACGCTGCAGCATGCTGAGCATCATGTTCCTGCACATTCATTCCAAACACGACAATGTCGTCTGAGATGTTGTGAACCCCTTTTTGTGCCCTGAAACACAACATCATATAATTTGCTGGTTCTCAGGGGCTGAAGAAATGCCAAACATGAGTCTTTTGTACCTCCATAGTCCAAAGTGTGCGACAAATGTTGTTAATGACTCAGGTTTCAACTCATGATTGAAATGACTAATGTTGTGCTTGACTCAGGTTTCAACTCAATCTGATTGTACCAGCTTGGAGAACACTTCAGCTCCAGTCATGTCCTTCAGTACCTCATCAATGGTAGGAATGGGGTGTCGTTCACGCACCACAGCCTCATTGACTCTGTGCAAATCTATGCAAATCCTGATGTCTCCCCCCTTTTTGTGAACCACCACAAGCAGTGAGACCCATGGGGTCAGCCCTTCTACTTTCTCAATTACACTCTTTTCCTCTAGCAGTTTCAGTTTGGCTTCAGCCAGCTTTCTTATGCTAAACGGCAGCGAATTGGTGGGGAACCGATGTGGAGAAGTCCAAGTGCAGTAGCAGTTTTCCGACCCAGCACGGATGTCTGTGCACCATTCACAACCAGAACATCTGCCCTGACACCTTTAATTCCACTGGCAGGCTTCACATCAGCAGTGAAAAAGCCACAGGCCACTGGCTCTCCAAGCCACTGGCTCTCCACAGCCAGTGGTATGTCTGACCCATATGCATACAGCCATTTAGATGTGCTCTTTAACTGCATGTTACAGTCCTTTTGCAATGCATGAAACACAATTGAGCCAATGATGTTACAACAACACACTCTCGTATTCTTCACATGTCTGGGCTATGGGGTAGGGTGGCTAGACGGAAGCCCTTTCTCACACAAAACATCCAACCAAGTCCAACTAAATCACCCCAAACCATTTGCCAAAATAAGTTATGGTCTTATGAGGCCAGTTCCAAAAGGTATAATAATTCCATAATTCCAAAAGGTATGTTTGGTGCAAAAAGAACAACATCAACAAAGAACACCAAACCCACAGTGAAGCATGGTGGTGGAAGCATCATGCTTTAGGGCTGCTTTTCTTCAGCAAGAACTGCAGGTTTTATCAAGGTAGACGGCCAAGTCAACATGTGCCATGCTGATAGACTCCTAATCAAAAAGTCTGAGTGGTGTAATCAAATCAAATGGGACTTTGTAACTATGTTACTGTAAGTTTTTTTCCTATAAAATTTTCTGAATGTTTTTCACTTTATTTGTGTACTTTGCAGTTGCACATTAAAGGAGAGAAAAGATCTGACATCATCTATCATCTTTTACTTCACAAAAACCTGCCATTTTAACAGGGGTGTGTAGACTTTTTATATCAATTGTAGCTGAATTAACTGATGATTACTTGATTAATATTGTGTTAAATTGATGTTAAAAAGAGAAAATATATATTCCAGACACATTGCTGACTGGCAGTTATTTCCTTGGCAAGCTGTTCACTTACTTGAATTATTTTGCTATGCAACTAAAGGAACTTTTTCAGCTAATTTTGTATTTCATCTCAGGAAGACTGTGCATGTCACTATTCATGTCATCACTATTAAAAAATATACCAGTCTTTCTTTCTTGTATTTATTTATTAATAAATTCAAAATTCTTCAAGTAACATATCAATTGCTAACACTAGTTTACACTGGCAAATACTAAGTCAAGCAACAAAAAAAATTTACTAAATACTAAGCTCAGTAAACAAATCTTGACTTAATATTTAACAATTAGATTCATCTATAGACTGAATCATTAAACTGTGCTACATGAGATTGTGCTACATGTGAGTTTATTTATTGTTGTTTGTCTTTATTAGCTTTATTAGCTTGCTATGGTGCAATTAAGCCAAAACAACAAAGCAATTATGACAGGTTATATAATTATAATACACATTTTTTTAAGGACACTGATGGTATTAAACATAAATTTAAAAAAAAAATATCAGTTTAAACTTATGCAAAAACATTTTAATGAGATAGAGTTACAACTGTAGTTTTGTTGTCATCCAGTAGAGGTCAGCGTTGCTTCATATTGTACAGAGAGCAACTTCCTGTGAGATCAGCCCTTACCAATGGAGTCAATTAGTGATGAAGTGCACATGGAAAAGTGTAGTCAGGCTGAAAACAGGGACAGTCCTGCACTTCCTTCCTGCCTACATCAACAAAATGAAACTTCTTAAATGAACAGTTTTCAGTTCGCCCTAGTTGGCTCTTCCTCGCACTTTCCCTTGGAGTAATCCTGGTCATCATGTTAGTCCCATACTTTACTGGCCCGAGTGAAGGTAAACATGGTGATCAGCTATACTTTTGCTCTTAAGACAGAGTCTCACTTCCTGTTTGGCCTGCACAGTCATTAAAGAAATAATTGAGCTGCATTGAGCTATTTTTTTAAAGGCAGAGCTCAGAGATTAGCATAAAGAAGATGGCTGCAAAGTTTAGTATAGAGACAATGGCCTCTTATTTTGGCTGACATTTTGGATGAACATGTAGAATGCTCTATTGAAATAGGTTGAATAAGCACTATGCTGAGCTATGATTTGGCGTTCAAGTTGGAGTCTCGCATTGAAAGAAAATGGAGGGTTCTGCTTTAAGAGTTTTTCCCCTTTTACTCAAATACTGTTTTATGTTGAGTTACTGTGTGGTACTTGAAAGGTGTCAGGGAAAAGTAACCAATGAACAGACATAACATGTTTTAGCTTTAGTATAATTTTACACCCCAGGTAGCAAACTGACGTTGGTTGAGCTTCAGCCATTCGGTTGCGTCAAGGCTGGGTGCCAATGCCAATTTTGTCTGTTGGGCCACGGTTACGCCACCAGAGCCAACTGATTTTCAGCCACCTTTAAATCCACCTTGCCAATGTTGGGCCAAAGTCAGCCATTTGGTGGGGTCAAGGTTGGGTGCCAGTGTTGGCCCAATGTCATAATTTCCATTGGGCAAACATTAGGCCATCAGGAACAAACAGACTTTTAGCCACACTTAAATAATTTGTCAATATTGAGCCACCAGGACAGAAAGATTTTCATCTGCCTTTAAATTAACCTTGCCTAGTGGGCCAAAATGTGATCAGTTAAAATTTGGGTCTACCCAGCAAACAAGTGTGCACTGCACCAAAAAGTGTATTGCTATTATATTGTTACATTAAATATTATTAACAGTTAATATTAATATGCACCATTTAGTAAAGTTAACAAAAATAACACTACTACACATGTTAATGGTGCCACAGCTGTCTAGTGCTGTACCTTTAAAAAAATAAGCTGTTTTGAGATATTTAAGTGATAATGATTGAGTTAACATTGAGTAATCATTTTAACATAAGCCCTGTGATGTCAGAATACCCATTAAATATCTCTGGTAAATATATGCTTTTAATCAAACATATTTGAACATTTTTGTCCTAAATTCCTTTTTGAAATTGAATTGAATTGCCTCTGGGTCATCCTACCTTTTCTCTCAAAGAAAAAGAAACAGAGATCTGTGTCTTATCTGTGTTTGCATCTCAGGATGTTGCATGCATTTAACTGAGTATACACAACATACCTGAAAACACTACCAAAAAAATCTAGGTGCATATTCAAATACATTTTTGGGTATCTCTTATTCTAAATGATGCTTATATAATACAATCTATCACACTAAATAAAAACTGCAGAAAGTACAAAAAAAAATTGCATGCCCTTAATTCAAAATCATGAAAATTAGCATTTAATTCAAGCTAGGTTTTTCAGATCATTACTTGTAGTAGCAAGAATAGGTCAAAAATATGTTAATGGTGAAACAATCAAAATAATGACTTCCTGTTACAGAATTTCTTTAATCAACTTTTCATTTTAATTGCATTACTAACTATCATCCATTATTTATTTGACTTTCATGCTATAATTTTGTACAAAAACTTATTTTACAAAGTCAGGTAGGTCTGCCTAACAGACAGCTCCTGTTAAGTTGTGAATTTCAGGTTTGTGAAATGACCCAAATAATGTCACTGACCAATTTTCATTTGTCTTCCGACAGGCGTTATTATTATAAGCATGCCTGTGCTAATGTGCGTTCATACATGCTTGGTGTGAAGCTGTTTGTAAGTGCACTGTTTGATGTGGGGGTTTCTGTGTGTGGTTTTTTAGTGTATACTTTATATGTAACTGTATGTGGGAGTGTGCTGTGTGTGTGCTGTTTGTGCGTCACTACAAGTATACACTGGACTATATTTGTGACAAATTGTTTTAGCAGCGAGCACTTACAGTCACTTTCTGACCTGCTACATTCTGCATCCTGACATAGAGAAGATTCTGTTTTCTGCAGCTTTGAATTTAAAGCCCTAACTTGTCTCACAGATGTTCCACAACATTAGATCTAACTATAAACTGTTAAAATGTGGGTTGTGTCATTCATTAATAATTAATACATCCAACATTGCAATCACTGGCAAATTTCTTTGGTATAAATGGAAACAATATGAAAATATAACGCACTACCCCGGCGTGGATTATTTTCATATAACCGCGCAGTTTGACATGTTATTCCTTACTCAACCAACATAATTAGTTTCAAAATCATGCATGAAGCTTTTTTTGTGTGGCTCTTGTTTTTCTTGCCCCATGTCTATTGCTGCTGTTTTTCAGCCAAGACATTATTCTGTTTTCTGCATCACTAGTTGCGACAGATTGCTTTCTGGATGAATCTGTGATTATGTGATTACAATTTTGTTTTTGTTTTTTACCTTAAGACAGTGACAAAAACATAAAAAACAAACTAACAAACAGAAAACTTCAGATCACACAACTAACATTTTAAAAGTATGGGAAATTGATGACTGAGCTTGGCGATTGGTGAATATGAGAAGTTAATTTTGTATGTACATGAAACACGCTATGAATAATGGCCTAAAATGTATCCACATTCATGTATCACTAAAACGTATCCACTCTGTGTGTGAGTTTTTGTGTTTTTTAAAAGAGTGAGAGAAAAAAATATGATTATTTAGTTTATGATTTTTGCTAAAGTTTAACTTGTTTCCTCTTCCTTGCCAATTAAAATTTTTTGGTGAGCTCATCTGTTATTATTTTCCTCATGTTATGCCAGTTATGCCAATAATTCTGGAGCATACTGCAATTTGTCAATTAAATACATATTTACAAGAGCAGGTCGGGTCCCTCTGCTGTGCAGTTTCTCCTCTAATACATTTATGTCATCTATGGTCTGCAGAGGAAATTAAAAATCCTCTTTATTCATATCTTCTGGCACAGACTCCTGTTTAAATATGGCTTGGAGGAGGAGGAGGATATTTTGTCAGACCTTGCACCTTGATTTCTCACAATATTTGGAACAGATGATATTCTTTTTCTGTAACAGATGCATTTATAATTAGTCAGCTTAAATACAAAATATTTTTTTTGTGAGAGAATGAAAAGGAAAAGTAACAATAAGGAATGTAAATGATAAGAGAGGAAAAAGAAAATAAAGTAAGAAAAAAATTACATAAAAAGAAGAAAATTTTGCATAAGGGAGGAAAAAGGAAAAAAGTTTATGGCTTGTCTATGGATTCACACTGAGCTGTAGTCAGCTTAGTTAGGGAGTCACTTCTCAGAAATATCTGGGTTTCGTATTCAAGGTGTATAGACTGGAATTGAATGAGCAAAATGCATCTTTAATTTCGTAGTGTTCTTTGGTGATTTTACCAGCTGGGTATGCAGATTGACTTCTCTGTTTTTGCTTTAGTTGGTTTGCTAAAAGCTTGCTCATTTTATTTCTAAAATTGAAATGTTGACAGAGTCTGAGAGTGGCATATTCTGCTTTCTTATTTATAATATAACAAAGTTGGGCCAGAGTTGGTCATGACAAGCCTTGCCAATGTTGAGCTAACATTGGGTCAAAGTCATACAGGTCTGCATCTCTAACCGGTCACATTACAGCTCGGCCTTCTCCGTGGCTGCTCAGCGCCTAGGCACCCATGCCAAAGCTGGGCCAACTATGGTCCAAGGATGGGTCAGGGCTGATTTTGAAAAGTGTGCCCTTGCCAAGGTTGGGTTAGTGTTGGGTCTGCGCAGGAACAGGTCTGTTTATGAAAGGTGCACCATTGCCAGTGTTGGATCAACATAAGTGACGATCACTGTTAAGTCTTAAGAGAAAGCTTTGAGCATAGAAAATTTCCTCTGGGAACAAACACAAGTAATTTCAAGCAAATTGTTTCATGCTAACAGTTAAGAAGATATTTTCTTTGGGTGTTAGCATTGCCTGTTACCATATAGCAAGGAAAATCTCCCTGGGAAGACACCTGATAGTGGGATAGCAGGATTACAGACTGAATTGAAGTTGAGACATGAGTGTGGAAGCACCGAGCAGAAGTAGAGCATCAGGATAAATCAGACGGATGAGAGAAGCCACTGTAGTAGAAACATGTCAGGATCTGACACCAGGCTATATGTTATGATATGTGATGAAAAGCTATTCATCATCTAATTTTTGATTAGTTGAAGACATCTTCCTAAGCTTGAAAGATTGATATTTAAACTGAACCTCTGTTTTGCTGTTTTGAGCAATTTAATGAGTCAGTATAAGGGGAGGAGTTGTATATCCGGCTTTGTCTCATTACCCTAATGCATTGTTCTTCCTGACTCAGCACCTTCTCTCCCTCAGCTATATTTATGTTATCCCTCCTTCTGTCGATCAGATATAAACCAAAGTGCTGCTTGATGCAGCAGCATGATTCATCAGATTATGTACATGAAGATGTACTATAATTGAAAAATAGCCACATGTAGACCGAACTATTATGCAAATAGAGCTTTTGGATGGCGCTAGTGTAAAAGCATAAAGTGTAGTGCAGACTGGTTTATTTTAAATGGAAAATGTTTTTGTTAAAGGTATAATGGTTGTGAGGCTCTAACTTAACAACTGGAGCAAATATAGTAGCTACGCACTATTTACGCTCTACTAGTTCTGCAATTTATGCAGTGAGTTCACATATAAAAACATGTGGGTGTCATTTATTCCAGATATGGACATATGAGCAGCTACGAGTGCAGTAGATGGAAAACTGAACGTCTCCAAAAGTCCATATATCAAACTGTTCAAGTCATCTAAATTCATATATGCACATGTATTTTCACTGATTTTATCGGTGTTATCTGCAAGGCTAGAATGTGCTAACTTGAACAGATTCCTGAAAGGCTTTTTAAGCCATGTTCATAAAAATTCATAATCATTACTGCTAATGCCAGCTAGGTAACTTGACAGGATATCTGAGGAACCATCTGAGAGCATGTTTCTTTTTAAGTTTGCTGGCAGACCCTTGTTGTTGACTTTCATCAGTACTAACATGCAGGACGATATGGTGCGCATACCAATAAGATGAATATGATGGGATTCTCATTTACCATTAAATGTAATACAACTAAATGTAATACCAAGCGATTGTCCTTTACCAGGACTGACAGGCACAGAGGCCACACCTCCTTTACTGGGACTGACAGGTACAGAGGCCAGGCCTCCTTTAATAGCACTAATAAAAACATAAACAGAGGCCACACCTCCTTTGCTTGGATTCACAGGAACAGAGCCACTACGCCCTATTGTGTGTAGGGGTGTGGGTGTGTGTGTGTGAGTGTGCAAGCTGAGAAACAAAGACACTGTGCTTCACCGGTGTCTAACCTGCAGCTATTGTGTGTATGTGTGTTTGAAAGCTGAGAAACAAAGACACCGTGCTCCACCCGTGTCTGACCCGCAGCTATTGTGGTGTGTGTGTATGTGTGTGTATGTGTGTGTGGGTGTGTGTGTGTGTGTGTGTGTGTGTGTGAGGAGGGGTCATGAAAGGTCTGAATAAGGAGTGACGGGTACGAAGCTTGACAGCGGGGGATGTGTAGAAATCAATTCCAACCTGACAGACAGGGCAACATCAAACCTTCATCATTATTAAGCCTATATTAGGCCTATAGCCTTCAGGAGTGTATGTGTGTGTGTGTGTGTGTGCACAACTCCTGTATTTATTTACAGTATATACCTGCCACATATTAGCATATAAATAATGATGTACATTTTAGCATTCACTTTGATATTTAATTATAGTGAATACAGTTTCTTTATCATATTCATGATTAGCATGCTAAAATGAGTGATTGAAATGAGTGATAATCATGACACAGGAAACATAAGTAATATGAGTTTTTAAAAAATAAAACTACTTTAAATGAGTCAACCAACAAAACACAAACTCAATTAATTAAAAGGTTCTAATAATAAAAATAAAACACAAAATGAAAACAATGACGCTTTCAGATAATTGACCTTCAACAAAAACATTCTGATAATCTAAAGTCTGATTTAAAGGTGCTTTATGAAAAATAGCTTCATATAGAGCACACACACACACACACACACTATTGTTCCTGCCTTTGTTCGCAAATAGCAACCTGTGTGTGCACATGAGAAAGTGTGGGGTTCATGTTGCCCTGTATTTATGCGCATATATGAGTGTGTGTGTGTGTGTGTGTGTGTGTGTATGCTCATGTGAACTGGATAATAATGTCAGCAGGTCATAAATACTGATGGTTTTCAGTTAGAGGCTAGTGTGGGGGAGGTTCAATAGAGACACGCCTTCTCAAATAAAGGTGTGTGTGTGTGTGTGTGTGTGTGTGTGAGTGAACTGAATCATTGCAAAGTGAATGGGGCAGGTGATGGGTTGTAAAGGAGAGACTATAAAATAGGGATTTTATTTATGTCTCGTTTTTCCCCCACTAGCAATGCCGCTGCTTTAATGCAAGTATAATAACACACTATCGTATAATAGCATATAACTGTATGAATTCAAAACGTAATGCCGATGGTGTTTATAATGTAACAGAGAAACAGAGAGATCGAGAATAGAATGACACACACACCACCCTGACTACTAGTCTGATGAAGGCAGATTGTTAAGTGGTTAATAGATAGTAATGTATTTCAGTTAGTAATTTTGTAGTTTTTAAATAAGCACTTCAACATCTGTCTGCCTCAGAGCATAGTCTGTGTGCATGCTGTTCTGCTAAGGAAATCATTTATTCAATAGTTCCATTTCTCCTCACACTTCCATGACACACACACACAAACACATTTCCTGGCAGGTGTCTCAGGTCTTTGGGCACAATCGCACACACACTCAATCAGCCTACAACGCACGTCTTTGGACTGGGGGAGGAAACCCGAGTACCCGGAGGGAACCCCCGAGGCACGGGGAGAATGTGCTAACTCCGCGCACACAGGGTGGAGGTGGGAATCGATCCCCCAACCCCCAACCGAGGCAAACGTACTAACCACCATGCTCCCCCCCCTTATTTATTTGTTTGTTTGTTGATATCAGATATGCAAAATATGTTAAGAATAAAATAGCTTGAAATTTATAGGTTCTTTTCACCTTACACCTTCACACTTAGAGACATGCACCCTCTCTCTCTCTCTCTCTCTCTCACACACACACACACACACACACACACACACACACACATACCAGAACATGACATGCATTCTTTTCTGTAATGTGTGCTTATATGACTCTGTGTTTGGAAGCAGGCCTTCACTGAACTAGATGATCACTGTGGCTCCAAGTTTGACACACAGGCCAGACTGGTTCAGTCCAGTAAGCAGATTGGATAGACTGACCCACATTTCTGTGTGTGTTTTGTGTGTGTGTGTGTGTGTGTGTGTGAGAGAGAGAGAGAGAGAGAGAGAGAGAGAGAGAATATGTGTGTATTCTCAGCTCAGCAAGAGAGAGATCTTTTAACAGGCTCATGTGGCTTTAATTAGTATTCTGGAACAAGAGCGAGAGCAAAGGAATGAGAGAGGGAGAGAGAAAGAGAGAGTGTGTTTGACATTAAAATATAAAACCCTATAATATGGGCATTTTAAAAGCTTCAATATTCTGAAAAGGAATGATGACATGATATCATCAAAAGAGAAACAACCAATCACACTGGATTGGAGAGAATATAACGCACACTTGCTACATCATCACTTATTCCAATTTTTTAAAAAATATATTTTTGCACAGTTTTTACATTCATCATATCTGTTTACACAACAATAACCAGACAGTCATCTAAAATCTCACACCAAACATACCAAAGCAGTAGTCCCCATAGGTACATGCTATTTAGCAAGTATTGTATGTGTGCTATTCAGGCCTGAGATGGAGCTGACCTATATTTATGTCACCAAGTTCATTCCCCGAGAAAGAATTTGCTGTAAAAGCAGATTTGATCCAGAGGAGTAACCTTTGACCTCAGAAGACGCAGTTAGTCTTTTCCTGGATTTGTGCCTCACTGTGGGTGTGAGTTTACAATGCTTAGTGGGGGTCAGTGATCCCTTGTTTCCTCTTGCAGAAATCCCCACTCTCAGCTTGATGGGGTGGGCAAGGGAAACATCTGGAATTTACATCCTTCAGTGTCTACAACAACTGAGGGGGGTGGGGGGGGTCAGAAAAGGGCTGATCAGGGTGGATGGGAGCATATAGGGATAGGCTGGGTAGATGCAGGGACAGATGGGATGAATAGGATAGCTTGGGCACAGGGGATGGATGAGCTAGATAAGGGGTGAACAAGGTGGATCACATCGGGATAGATTGTGATAAATAAAGATTGATTGGGTAGAAGGAGGAATTTGGTTAGATGTGGTACAGGGAATAGATGGGGTGGGATGGATGCTGGGGGTAGATTAGGACGAATCAGTGTTGAATGGAATGGACTGGGGGTGACTGGGTTGGACTGGGGTATATTAGGACAGATTGTCATAGATAGGAATAAATAGAGAATAGATGAAATAGAGATGAAATAGGTATATGGAGTACAGGGGCTAGATGGGGTCGATGGTGATCAGTGTGGGAGTACAATGGAGTAGATCTATATATTATGCATTTGGGGTACAGAGAATGGATTAGGTCAATGATAGATAAGGGATTGATCAGGGTAGATAGGATGGAGATGGGTACATAGGATGGACAAGATTGATGATGAGGGTAAATGGGATGAACATGGGTAAGTGATTGGCTCAGATGGGTTGTAGAGTATGGGGTGGAATTGGGGAGCTACAACTATTTAGTATGGCATATAATCAAAGTGTCCTGATGCGGACACTGTTGCCAAGTACAGGGTCTTTCACAAATCACTACAGCTCAAATTTACAGAGCCTGCTGATGATATAACTCATTATGGTTATATTGAGCCTCCTCACGCAGCTCCGTCCCAGTGCGAATATGAGTTACATGCAGACCAGCTGTATTTTTTTAATGTTTTGTTGTGTAGTAATTTTAGTAGTGTGTATGATGAAAAATTAGGGTTAGCTCCTAACTTTCACACAGATGGAAAAATCAGCAACATCTCTGTCTCAAGCCCATAGGGAAGGCATAGACAGGGCCTCCTTGGGCAGCTTCATCACAAAGCTGAGCATGTAAAAAATGCATACAGGAAGGCTCACAAGAAAGTTAATACAGGCCATCCTCAAGCAGCTTTCCCCCAGGACTATTAGGTTAACAAAAATGTATAGGGCCTCCTCATGCAGCTACATCCCATGGCTCATAATTATCCATATACAGACCCAGCTCCAGCTCCACACTTTGTCTCTTAGATAAGCATATATAAGCCTTCTTACAGACCTCCATCCCAGTGCTGAGGTGTGCACATATAGGGCCTTCTTAAGCGGATTGATCCCAGAGATCTCTGGAGGACATATACAGGGTGTCCTCAAGCAGCTCCAATCCAGGACTCAAAGGTTACCATACACAGGGTCTTCTTGACCACATCCATCACCAGCTCTGGCCATGGGGGTATAATTGTGCATAATTATAAAGGGCCTCCTAAAGGAGCTCTGTCCCTGGGCTCAGAAGTCAGTGAATGGAGTGGGTTTTTTTTAGCAGCACCATCCCAGCAGGGACTATATATGGCCTCCTCTTGCCACCATAGGGCTTTTCTTCTTGCAGCTCTAAGAGTAAATACAGGGACTTCTCAGGTAGAGTAATCGCAGAGATCACCAGAGGACATAAACAGAGTGTTTTCAATCAGCTCCAATCCAATACTCAGAGGGTTTGAGCTCCATCTAGGACTCAGGTTTTATCCCTGGGGTTATAGGTGACCATAATTATAAAGGGCTCTTCAACAGAGCTCCATACTAGGGATCATGCAGCTCCATCCCAAACCTCATAGATGGTAGTATATCCAAGCTTTCTAGCACCTCTAGGAGGCATGTAAATACAAGGCCTTCTTGAGCACACAGAGATGACCAGAGGACATATACAGGGTGTCTTCAAGCAGTTCCAGTCTAGGACTCAAAGAACAGTATATACAAGGGGAATAATTATATAAAGGGCCCCCTCAAGTAGCTTCAACCCAGGATCATAGAATGGCATATATAGGGCCACCTTATGCTGCTCCATCCTAGGGTTCACAGAATGGCATATATAGGGTCTTATCATGCAGCTCCACCCCAGGGTTAATAGGAGGGTCTATACAGGGCCTTCTCAAGCAATTCAGTCACAGGGATCATGGGTGAGCATATACAGGGACCCTTACGTTTCTCAATTTTTAATGGCTTACCTCAAGTATCTTGGAGACATCTGGTAGACCTTCCAAAAATCCCTGAACTGGCTCACAGAGGTCTGACTTTAGCTAAATAAACAAATGCAGCATCCTATAATTACAGTATTGTTTTATCCAATTTTATTTTATTTTGGATTTTATTACTTTGAGATAACCTCATCATGTATCTAATATTCCTTTAAAACTTTGCACAGCTTTACTATATTAGTGTTAAGGGCTTGTGTGTGTGTGTGTGTGTGTGTGTGCTATATCATGAACACACATGAAGCATTATTGTGCTGGAACTCTAGGAATCTTAAACGCTTTCACTTCCTACATCAAGTCAGCAAGATTTAATTTAATTTAATTATACTCACAAACACACACACACACACACAATCTGTGCATAGGGCTGTGTGTATTTCCTGGACTCCTGTGGTGAGTACATGTGTGCGTGTTTGTTTCTGAGTTTGAAGGTCAGGATGTCCATTAGCAGTTTAATGGCCTCAGAAGCCTTTATAGCCACTTTAACTCACTCTGCCCGCAAGGCTTTCACATTATACTGACGGAGAGAAAGAGAGACAGGGAGTGTGTGTAAGAGAAAGAGTGAGTTTTAGAACGAAAGTGAATCGAGGGAGATTACGGCTCTGTCCCAAATGTTAGAATTCACATCTGGTTACTGTTCTCATTAGAAAGTCAGTCCTTTTAAGAACAAGATTTTATCCAGATTTCGTGATAGATTGTATTTCACTTTATACCACAGCACTGTTGAATTCTAAATTCTGATTGGTCACAAGATGTTGATTAATTATCTATAACAGCACCTCTTACAGTAGGTCTCCCTACAAGGCAAATCACAGGTTTATATTAACATGCTTGTTCTAATATATTATTGTTCCTATAGTAACAACTCATTCACAGGGACTTGTATGGTAGACTTGTCATATAAGCTAAGACTAATAATAAACAAACGTATAATTGTTGTTATGGTGGAGTTTTCAGCGAGATGTTTATTTAACATTTATGGAAGGAGTCTCCAGTGTCAGTGCTTTGTAACAGCCAGTTCGTTTTCGGACTCAGTAACAAGCTACATTACTTGTCTTATTAACATCAAGAGAAAGTGAGAGAATAACTCTTTATAGCTACTATAACATAACCGATAACAAGAACGATCTTGAGTTTGCTTTATGTAGAAAAGTATATAGTGAGTTAAATGTTACACTGTTAGTGTATTTTGTGTTAGAAGTCATGTATAAGAGGTCATGTTTTTTTAAGAGCCATGAGTCCTGAATAAAAATGCTTGTCAAAGTAACATTAAACCTTTATTGTTTAATCTTTTTTTTGAACTGTTTTAATATTTTTTTTAAAAAAGCTGAATCATCTCACTTTCTTCCAAAATCCTTTAGTGTTAGACATCTGCACAGAAAAAAAGGAAATGGAAAAAAAACTAAAGAAAATAAAAGAAAGATGTTTTTCAGAGAGGAATCCACATAAACTGCCTACTCTTGTGCTATTAATTTTCTGACAGCTCCAGGTTCATGGGTCATGCTGCAAAGTGTAACTTTAGTATAATTTTAGTTTAACAAACTTAGTCTTAGACTTCCTAGTCACTTACCAGCACATCTGAGAGAGATGTGTTGAGTTCTCATCTGTTTTGGCTCATTTTCACCGTCACGGTTGCTCTGTTCTAGCTAGCCATTGGAAAAGTCTAACAATCTAATCTAAACAATCTAATCATTTAATGTTCATGCATATAAGGTTTATAAAAATGGAAAATCCACACACCAGTTGCTGAAATTATCTCCAAAATGAAGTTTTAATGGAATTTGTACATAATGTGCTTCAGGCTGAGGTAATGACAGAAAGAAATTACAGTACTGTGCTCTGTGCACACACACACACACACACACACACACACACACACACACACATATGAATCAAATGGATTTACAACAAGGATCACTGGAATAACTGAGCTGCTTCTCACTGGGGTATTATTGTACAGATCAGGTTTTTGGAGAAGAGCCATGAAGCACATTAGCCAGCATTTACTTTAGATATTAGTCATAGAGACAAAAGAGTTATAGAAACCAGCAGCTGAACATGACAACTCCATTCATGACACAAATGTTCTAAATAATCAGTCCTTTAAAAACCTTTCTGAAGAATTTCTTTAAAGAGTTGTAATGAATGGAGGCTGGACACACTAATGTTCTGATATAAAGTGTTACAACACATAGGCCCCAAATAGGGCATTGTAAACAGTCCTAAATAATCAGTCCATGAGACTTAGTGTGACTTGAACACTTTAAAGCCATGTATAATAGTTGCAAAAACCATCAGCTAAAGTGGGCGTGGACTATACCAGAACATAACACTCGTTAATTATAACGACAACCAACTGAGCACAATAAAACCATTTAGTCAGGAATAAAACACTTGTGGGTGTTCTGTTATAGGAAAATAATCAATGGTGGGGAGGTGTGATGCAGCCTGACGCGAAGCAGAGTTACTTTTACCACCCCAAAGTTGATTATTTTCCAATAACGGCACTACTTGAAAGTGTTTCTTTCCTGTTACACCACAGCAATTTGCCAACAGCAATTTTCAGAATATAACTTTATTCAACTCCTGAAACAACAACAACAAAAAAAACAAACAAAAAATAAATTCTCCTCCTACTGTCCATATCTGTATTCATATTTGTATAGAACACATTATCTGTTCAATACAAATAGAGTATTCGTATTTGATTACACACACACTCACACACACACACACACTAAACTAAATGAACCACAACAGATACTGTTGTGCTCGACTAAGTGTGGAAGAAATGCCTGCAGGAATTCATGTTTTTCTTCATATACAGCAGGAACACACACACACACACACACACACACACATACACCAAGGAGTAACAGGCCCCTCACTGAGGAAACTCATCACCCACTGAGCTCATTTACGACAGATGCTAACAGGCTAAAGCTTCCTTTCACACAGAGAGAGAAGGAAAATGCGGTGAGCAGAAGAGAGAGAAAATGATGGGGGGATGGAAAGATGGAAAGGGGAGGTGGAAATGGAGAAAAGCCAGAGAAGGAGGAGAGAGGGGGATTGTGATTGTTGTGTTGCTTCATTAGAAAAGACTTTAATATGGACGCTTAATCCAATATTGTCCTATGTGTTATCATTTAAATTAATTGAATCGAATGCTTGAGGGGGACACCAGAGAGGGAGAAAAAAGAAAGATGGAGAGAGCGAGACAGAGAGAGAGAGAGATGGCGAGAAACATCCAACACCTTTTCACTCCAACTGAGGGTTATGAAAAATGTATGGTATTGTGTGTGTGTGTGTGTGTGTGTGTGTGCATCAGCATGAGGCCATGTCCCAAATTGATGTGAGTGCTTTCCTGTAGTG
This sequence comes from Pangasius sanitwongsei, assembly GCA_037576675.1. Taxonomy (NCBI): domain Eukaryota; kingdom Metazoa; phylum Chordata; class Actinopteri; order Siluriformes; family Pangasiidae; genus Pangasius; species Pangasius sanitwongsei. The sequence goes on along the minus strand of CM075015.1, from coordinate 19,436,504 downwards.
AGAAGGTGATTAGGCTGCACCTGTTCACCTTTTACACTCCACTGACATGCACACACACACACACACACACACACACACACATAGATGAGACTTAACGACACTAACGACACTGAAAATAACATTTTTTAAGAAAATGTTATGAAAATGATAAGGTTTTTTAAAATAATTTTTATTTAATAAATGCATTTATTATTAAGCTTCAAAGACATCAAAGTTCTGTCTTTTATACTTTTATTCTGACTTTTATTTATTTTATTGGTATCGCTATCTAAATATATATATATACAACCTGTAAATAATATAAGCTAAAATAAACTATACATAACAATAATAATAATAATAATAATAATAATAATAATAATAATAATAATAATAATTTCAGAACCATGATTCCTGAGACACCAATTTATTAATGTGGTTCAATGTTTCTATCTAAATTTGCTTTAATTTTTTTGGGGTGTGTTTGTTACTGCAGAACTTATTTTACTTGATTTAGGTAAACACATTTGTTTAAATAATTGAGATAAATTTGTCGCTTACGATAATGTGCATCAGCATCATTAATTAACACATTAAAAATATAAAAGGCTGAGAAAGGACAGAGGTTTGAGAGTAATCTCACTCAGAAAAAAAGAATAATCTTTTTTATTAAGGTGTACGTGTGTGTGTGTGTGTGTGTGTGAAAGAGAGAGAGAGAGAGAGAGAGAGAGAGTATGACCATGTGTGGCTGTATTCAGATGAAAATAGGAGGCTGTAAGTGAATTTGATGCACTACAAGATGCCATATTAGTGTGGAAATTTGTCAGATAGTTACACCGTTAGTCTTTACCTAAATAATCAGACAGCTACAACACACTCGGCTTAGCGGCATGGATGCATAGGAAAGAGTAATTTTATGCTGAATTAGACACATACCAGATACACACGCACACACATAAAAGAGTAATCTTCTGAACTGTCTCTTAGGCTTAAAAGCATTATTAATGTACAGTGCTGGAACAGCTCGAATAATTAGGTAATACTACATTAACCTGTGGGAATTATGGTAATTATGAGGTGACATCTCACCTCTGACTCGGAAATTAATCATTTCTGTGGCAGCACTACAGCTATGAAAGCTAGCAATTAGCTGAACCATATTTTAAAACTGCTGTCTGGTTTCAGTAGGGTAAATGCTACCAGTGAAAAATCTGCATCACACTATACTGTTTATTATAAGGTCATTGAGTGAGAATAATAATGAATGTGCATTATGTAAAATTGCAGTTAAATATCCAGCTAAGTCCTGACTTTTTTTTTTTTCTCTTGAAATTAATAAGACAAAATGCTTCTTGCAATTTGCCCGAACCAACAACGTGTCAGAAAGCGACAGCTATCTCTGACTTGTAGCAACATTACTGCCAAAATGGTTTAAGCAAATGTGTTAATATGTGTGTTTGTTGGAGGAGATTGCCTTTTCTTTCATGACAGAATTTATCATTGTATGGAGATCAGATGTCCCTTGATTATATGACTATTTTATCCAGATGGAGACATTTACCCAGCCCCAAAATATAAAAAAAGAGTGAAAAGATCCCCATTTGGTTACTGAGGTTAGGTTTGGTGTAGGCAAAGCATTATTTAGCTACACTAATAAACAAATCAATGAAAGTACCTCACAAAGCTTTGTATATATGTGTGTGCATGTATTAGTGGGGGCTTGTGTAACTAAAGTTTGTACCTTAAAGGACAAAAGACAGAAGGATGAATAGAAGAGAGACATTTGATCAGCCATTTCCGCACTGTGACATTCAGAAAAGCCTTGTAATTATACACTTACACTTTCTTCCGGATGCGTCTTTTCTTGTCTCACCTGTGCTTGGCATGCTTCCTGTCGGTATTGGGTCTCGCAAACAGAACTTCACACTGAATGAGCTTTAAAGGATCATTCTATGACATAAGATCAGATATGAATGCAGGTGTGTTTGTGTGTGTATTAGGTATTTTTCTGAGTTGATAGAATTCTTGCTTTGGTGGAATTGTGAGAGGGTAAGTACAGCAGCCACGCCTCCATTAGTGTGACTGACAGGTCAGAGGCCAAGTGCAGAGGTCACATCTCATTTAGCATGATTTACAGTTCACACCTGCTTTAGTAGAACTGAGAAGGTCCACATTTACGTTTATATTTACGGCATCTAGCAGACACCCTTACCCACAGCAACTTAAAGAAGTGCTTTGTAATCTGCATCAAAAACACATCCTCATGCTAGTTCACTAGGTCAGGGACTAAGATTGTCAGTCTAAAAACCCTGTTGGGGAGGAGTAGAGTATGAAGAGAAAACACAACTCAAGGATTTATTTATTTGTTTGTTTGTTTTAGATAAAGAAATTATTAGATTAACAAAGTGTTGATAGGCCACACATTTCATGCCTCCTTTCATGAGACTAACAGGACAAGTGCAGAGGCCATACCTGCTTTAGTGGTACTGAGGAGGTCAAGCCATAAGCTATAAATCCTTGCATAAGACCGAAAGGACAAGCACAGAATTCACACCTCCTGTACTGGGAATGATGAGGCTATGCCTCCTTTAGACTAACAGGACACACATAAAAGGCATGCCTCTTTTAGTGGGACTGACATGAGTACAGATGAGTCCTTTTAATGAGGCTTGTAGGACAAACAGTTGCCATGCCTTATTAGTATGACTGACAGGACATGCACAGAGGTTATGCCTGCTTTAGTGGGACTGAAAAGACAGGCCACACCTTCTTCTGTGAGACACACGGGCACCATGCATGCCATGTCGCTACAGGAGTATAGTCGTGTAAGTGGTCAGAAAGCTGAGAAAACATTGTTGCTAGGCAACTGAGTATGTTGAGCATAAGCTAGCTAAGCTATCTTTTATGTAAAAGATAGTGCCTGGGGCATGGTTATCAAAAAATAATATAAAAACGTTCAACACAAACAAGTTTGTGGGACCACAAATAATAGGGCCTCCAACCATTTATCCCAATTTCAGCTATCTTTGTGTAAAAACTTAGGAATCTTCATCAGATATTTAAATACCTTATTTAAGCACTCCACTTACCCATCAGTTTGGGGGATGGTAAACACTGGTTAGGATCACTTTAATTCCAAGCAATTCATAAATTTTCTGTAGTCTGAAGGAAATAAATGTTGTGACTTGATCAGTTGGGATTTCTTTCAGGATCTTAACACTGGAGATTACCCGAAATAGTGCCTTAGCCATGCTCTTCCCTGGGATCATCTACAGTGCTGCTACTTTGGGATGTCACTTTGCATAGTTCACAAGGACTAACATGAAATCCATACCAATTCTTTGGAAGGGGAGCTCAGTAAGGGAGAGAGGTGGCAGTGGTGCATTTGGGGAGGCTGGTGAATTCACCAGCTGATATTCGTGGCAAGATTCACATACATAACATAAATGTTGCAACCAACAATTGGGTCACAGTTTCCCTTGTTAGAATGTCCAGACTCACTTTGTAAAGCTTAATATTAATAATTGTATTATTAATAAAAAAGTGGGGGAAGGCTAGTGCAACCCTGTCTCAAACATTTTGACCGTCCATCACTGTGACCAGGTTGAAAGCATTCTTCCATGTATTGTCATGTGGCCCCATCCAATCACAGTCATGTGACATACTCAGAAGTGCATCTGCTGCTAAGGCCATGCAAACATCACACCATTTTACTGTCGAGACCCACCTAGTCCTAAATCAGCAGCTAGCCAGGTAAATCCCAGTCAATCAGTTTCAAGAATTACTGGGTAGGAAAGGTGGGGACTGACCACAACCTTTATCCTATGAGTTTAGCTATTGTGTGCAATTCTGAGCTGCAGTAGTGGATAGGTGTGCACATCCCTGTATGTACACCTAACCTTCTCCAACCAACATCTTTCCAGAATCTTATCTGCAATCAGGCTTCCGTGGATCAGGGTCTGTGTGCAGCCCAAATTCACCAAAGCCTAATATATCCCCCTTGAATACTAACCAGTTCTCCATATTTCACCTCCAAGTTTGGGGAGTGAAAGTTTTGGAGGTTTCCATATGAATCAATTAGCCTGGAAGTGGGCTCTCTGCAGATCAAACAGACCATCTTGGGCCCCAGTTTGTGCCCAGCTCTCATAGGCACCTCCCCTACTGGCACTTATTGAGCAATGGCCTGCAACAACATCAAGGTTGCCAGTCCAGGGTGCACCATGAACTGCAGCAGCTTTTTGAGAGTGACTAGGAGGTAGGCGGAATTCTAGGGGTGGTGTAAATGGCACAGCATGTTTCAGGGTCCACAAACATGTTCCTGGGTCCATGTGGTCCTTGGCCAGTCAGATGGCTTCAGTCAGATGCTAGGTTGGTGGCACTGGACCCAGTCCACGGCAGCGGCCAAAAGTCAGGTGGCAAAGTGGGCCTCTGAGGTGAAAATGAATGGCAGGTCCGCTTCTCCAATGCCATTGAGCAGAACTGCCAGTGGTCCTCTGGGGACAGCCAGACCATACTTGAGCATGGCTCTTCTAATTGCCGAACAGGGCTCTAGTGTGCCATGCCAATCATTACACCTGCATCCCAAAAACACCACCTTCCTGCTGCAAACTCATACTAAACCAAGTCCTCACACTGATTGAGTCATATCAGATGTTGGTTGTTAGCACCGAGTGAAATAGTCTTGTATGGAGTCAGCACTTTATGTGACACATTCGTCCTTTGGCAAGTGTTTCTCAGCATCATAGTTCTTTGCAGACATGTTCAGACACATACCTGCCAATGACACATCACACAGCTTTGAACCTATATACAGAAAAAAGTACAAAACCACAACGACACAGTGTGTTTGTGTTACAATTGTGTGGGGGAGTTGATCTGCAATGTAGCACATTGGAGACTGTATTTAGTCATTGTTTCTTTCCTTTAATCATGACTTGATAGATGATAATTACACACACACCCTGGGAAAATGTAAAAGAACAGTTATGGGGAAAATCAAATGCACACAATGTTCCCCTGTATTAGCCAAGATATGTTTGGTGTCCAGTATTTATTTCTAGTTTTACCCTGGAGCTATGAGACTAATGTAGCTAACAAGTAATAGAAGACTAGAACACTCAATCAAAATGCTTTCTGTCGGTGGATGAAAAAGCTCTTTTTTTTTTTTTTTTTTTTAGATGTGCACCAAACAAGTGTAAAAACAGTGAAGCAAAAGACCGGTTCGACTGCTACATAATAATAATAAGCGCCACAATTTTTTTTACCACCTAAAGAAACCACAGTCCTGCCTTCTTGTTTTTCATCGGCTCAAAGGACCAAGGTACATGAATTTCACAGGTCAGTGTTTATCTACAGAAAGTCAGCACAAAGTGAATGTAAACACTAGCAGAAGCAAATACACGTATTCCACAACCATTGTCCATAGCAAGGGGGTGAATTGTTATGCTACCAAGATCATAAATGCTATGGCTAAAATCGTATTGACACCTCTGGTAAAGGCACCAGCTTTTTTTTTTCCTTCAGATTAACACTGTCAGGTCTTATTGACATTACTGAAGTACTGGATGTGATTAGAGCTCCAGTACAAAACGAACGAAGTAAACATCGAATAACAAGTCTCGGCAGAGCGACTCCTTTTGTCTGCAAAGGGAAAACTGCAAATTTTATTTTTTGCTGAACTGTTCCTTTAAATAAACACAACCACAGCACATTGGAAAGCATTAGATAAGCAATAGATAGCACATGCACATATTCCCTCTGGCTGTTGCCAGAAATGACCCTATTTTGTCAAAAGACACACAACCCCCATCCCACAGAAACACACCTCTTAGATGTTTTGTCCAGTTTGTGTGACAGTGACAACAGATCTGTGTTGCGCTATCTCTATCTCTATTCCTAAAAGTCCCTCGATAACACTGTCTTTCTCTCTTTCACTCACTCTCTCTCTCTCTTTCTCTCTCTCTCAAACACAGTGATCTCCCACAAATACTAACTAGTGATCTATCTATCCATTATTTCTCAAATAAACTATTTTCTTGTAGAAAAAATTTATATTACTGTTTATTACCTGTCTGTCTGTCTGTTTTACTCTGTTTACTCTTTTTTTTTTTAAGTTCTGTCTCTTTTTGATGATTTATATGGAGCGTGTGATTCTGTGTGCTTTAGTACAGGAGTGTGAAGCATCGACCTATTGTACTGCATGTTAATGGGGGAAGACCTGCTCTGTTAGACTGTGTGTGTGTGTGTGTGTGTGTGTGTGCGTGTGTGCATGCATGCTCTGATTGTGCTGAATAGGTTGTCAACATGAGGGTCACGGGGGTTAGAGGTCACTCACACACATGGTTCAGGAGGTGATTTGGACCAAAATTAATGTGCACGTGCACACACACACACACAGTGAGAATGAGAGAGAGAGAGCATTTAGTATTGATGGATCTGAACATGGCAATTCTCAGCTCCGCCCTTTCTTTCAGTTGTGACATCACTCTTGGGTTGACACAGTAACTGGAAGAACAGAGGCTTGTCCTTAGCTGAACTACATAACACACACACACACACACACACACACACACACTTGCACAAACAGGGTAATGCCAAGGCATTCCTAAAAGTCCCTTGATAACACTGTCTTTCTCTCTTTCACTCTCTCTCTCACACACACACGCACACACACATGCACACACAAACACACATACACAACTGTGCAGTGGTCTATGAAGAACATACACAGTTTCCATGGACACAAACAGGGAAACAGAGAAAGAGATGAATATGATCAAAACCAGCTGCTGGCTGTTTGATACAAAACATGTGTGTTTGTGTGTGTGTGTGTGTGTGTGTGAGAGAGAGAGAGAGAGAGAGAGAGAGAGAGAGAGAAAGACAGAGAAAGAGAGAGAAAGAGAGAGAGTGTCTGTGAGGGAGAGAGAAAGCAAAAGTGTGGAGCCAAGTGCTGAAAGCTGCTTACTGTGCTCTTGTCTAAGCTTCCTCTGCAAACATATTACTGTTTAAAAAGTAGAGCACAAACTTCACTCATGTTAAGTATTAATATTTATACACACACACAAACACACATGATTTATATGATTGTGTGTTGAGTGGCACAGTTACACGGAGCAGGTGATTTTGAGTGTGCAGACAAGTGTGTGTGTGTGTGTGTGTATGTGTGTGAGATAAAGGTTTTTTTTTTCCCATGAAGAAGTTATGTGCCAAGAAATAGGAGAGGAGTAGTGTGTGTTACAAGGATGTAAATATTGTCAATGGATGGAAACACACACACACACACGCACGCACTCAAAGATAATTTACAGTGATCATGTACTGTATACGTGAAGCCACGCCCACATTATGAGCCACTCTATAGTCATCTGTCTACAGTATTACACAGATTTAACCTCATATAACTCCATCTCTCTGTGTCTCTCTCCCTCTGTCTCTCTCTCTCTGCCACGTGCACTTCAGTGCAGAGGAATATAATTATGGCTGCTGCCACAAAATGAGAGAGAGAGAGAGAGAGAGAGACATAGAGAGAAATACAAAGAAAGGGAAGGAGAGCTGAATTTGATTCAGAAATATAGTTAATAGTGTTGATTGTTTATTTCATTAATCATGTTTTTTCTGTCCTCAAAAATGTAACTTTAACATGTCTTCTTCTTCTTCTTCTTCTTCTTCTTCTTCTTCTTCTTGGCTATTTCTTTACTATTGCCACACAAACTATATATGAACAAATGTATTGGTAAAATTGTTTGTAGGAGCACTTACACAAGTAATATGGTATTCGTGAAAGTCCAGTTAGTTCAGAAAAAAAATGTTTGTATCCTACGAGCACTCCTGATTTTGTGGCAATCCAGAAAAAAAAAATCCATAAATGAAGACAAATAAAACTAGCCATTCAAAAGTAGGACAAAAGTAACAGCACCCTATAACAGGAAGATATGAGTTAGTGCGTCTGTGGTAGCTGATGCGCTGCAGTGGCTGAGCTGCATTACAGGAAGATTTAGTACATGTTGCTCTTAGGAGGCGCTCTTTCACCATTTAGTTGTTTTATTGTTTTCAGCTTGTTTTTTCAGCTTGTTTTCAGTGAGCTTCATACCTTTTATGGAGTTTTGTAATCATCACTAAAAGTAACTCAGCTGTGCTTGATGGTGCTTGGCAAATTATGGGAGATGATTTGTTCAAGTTCACTTGCTGAACTTGGGGTTCAGGCGACCAACCTGGGTTTATGAGTAGAAATCAAACAGCTTTTTATTATTAATGTCCATATTTAGACTTTTGATGCTGAAAAACTTATCCATGCATTAGTCTCCAGATTAGATCAGATTGTAAAACTCTGTTTACTGACCTTCCTCACAAAAAAAAAAATCAATAAAAAGCTTTTGCTTTAAAAAGTATTTACTCAGACAAAAAAAAAGAACACCCTCATAACTGCTATCCATAAATCACTTCATTGGCTCCTTATCATCTATGGAATTGATTTTAAAGTACTTTTACTTGTTTACAAAGCTCTTAATGCAGCTGCTTCCAAATACATTTCAGACTTGCTTAATGTGTAAAGAGTGAACAGAGCTCTCAGTGAACAATACATGAAAGCGATTTGAGTTATTATGGTCCAACTGACAGTGTCTTCATTTAAAATAAAACTTATTTAATTTGTGCAACTTTAGCTATCTATCTAACCACATGAAAGGTTTTTATTTTACTTATCTGCCATATACTTGATCTCCTGTTAACCCTCTTACCTGTATGTGTTGTATATGAGCTCTCTCTTGTGACATTATGCTTTGTGTTAAACATTTTAGCTGAATTTTATGTAATACATTTTATATAAATAAGATTATTATTAGTTCCGTTATTATTATAATGCCATCCTTTGTCTGCAGGCATCTTATTGAGCTTGTTTGTTTGCGCACACCCTCACACACACACACACACGCACCGTGTAAATCCACTTGGCTTCCCACTATGAACAACATGCAATTCAACATACAGATAAATCCTAGGTGAATCAATGGTTGCTAGGTGCACAGGTATGTGTGGGTTTGTGTGTGTGTGTGGGTTTGTGTGTGTGGTTTGGTTAAAAAATGGCAGAGATTTATCAAGAGGAGATATGGTCCAGTTCAGAGAGACAGGCAGAAAGAAGGAGAAACAAAAGAACCAGAATTAGGGTAGAGAGACAGAGACAGATAGACGGAATAGAAAGGACATAGTGAGGAAAAAAGAGAGAAAAAGACAAGAAGAAACACAGAAAATGGACGGGGGAGAGAAACAAAGAGAGATAGATATAGAAAGAGAGGCTGAAAAACGAGAACAGAGTGAGTCAGACAGAAGGAGTGAGAGAGAGAGAAAATTCCCCATGTGCAGTTACTGAAGATATCTGCAGATCCTTTTCAGTGTAAGTATGTGTGTGTGTGTGTGTGCGTGTGTGTGCGTGTGTGTGTGCAGGGGATTGAAGTTCAGAAGGTGAATATGCTGTCACTGTGCAGTGTGTTATCGCATCAGCATCACACTCTTGTTACACACTTTCCTGTTTGTTTTTAACACACACACATGCACACACTTTTTTTTAATCAAACACACATCTCTTACATTTTCACCTTGTCCTAACAAGTCACACAAGCGTTTGACTCCTTATTATACCCTACACACACACACACAAAAAAAACATTTTATGGTACCTTCATAAGCCCTAGATAACCCATTCACCCACTCAAAAGCATTGTATTTTGCATACCTTTTTACAAAGCAATGCTGGAGAATGTATTAAAAGGCTTAAGTCAAAACTTGTAAGGTGACACTTAGAGGCTTTATGTGACTTTGTCTCTACTTGAGACAGAGAAAAAAAAAACATCCCTGACTGATCATTATGTGTCGACAAATCAAGTACAGGATATAAAAAAAAAATACATACGCCATTAAACAGAATTAGGGCTATGAAATGTTACACGTCTGAACCAGTAAAATTTACTAAAAGGAAGGCAAAAGAGCTCAGGTTTAGAACTATCGGTTCTTGTGGTTGTCAAGTTTCAAAACCAACCATTAAATGCCACTTGCATAACAACGAGCTGTTTGGAAGCATTACAAGAAAGAATCCCTTCCATCTCACCAAATACAGACCAGTATAAGATGTTAAAAAAAAAAAAAAAAAAAGTAAAATAAAGCAGTGGATCAATGATGGTTTGGGGCTGTTTTTTGGCTGGTAGTTCAGGGGGTCTTGTGAAGATACATGGAATCATGAATTCAGCCCAAAAACTGGCTGCATCTTCCAGGAGGTTAAGAATTGACCATAGATAGAGCTTTCGACAAGATTCTGAGCCAAACATACACTCTATGGCCAAAAGTGTGAGGACTCGTGACCATCACACCCGTATGTACTTGTTGAACATCCCATTCCAAATTAGTCCCTCTTTGCTGTTATAATAACCTCCATTCTTCCAGGAAGGCTTTCCACTAGATTTTGGAGCATGGTTGTGGGGATTTGCTCATTTACATTAGCAAGATCAGGCAGTGATTTTGGGAGAGGAGGCCTGAGGTTCTGTCAGTGTTCCAGTTCATCTGTAAAGTGTTCAGTGGTGTTGAGGTCAGGGCTCTTCACAGCCCACGCTTTGTGCACAGGGGCACTGTCATGCTCGAACATAGTTGCGCCCCTTAGTTCCAGTGAAGGGAAATTGTAATGCTACAGCATAGAAAGACATCCTATACAGTTTTGTGCTTTGGGGCAACAGTTTGGGGAAGAACTGCATATGGATTTGATGGTCAGCTGTCCACATACTTTTAGCCATACAGTATAGTGTACTTCCAAATCAACAGTCATATTCAGGGTCTGGATTTGAACCCTACTGAAAACCATGCACAAATAAGAAAATAAATGAGCATAAATTGTTCTGTATTGAGTAGTGGCCCAAGGTGCCTCTACAAGTGTTGCGAACCTTGTTAAACATTATGAGAAGAGAGTCAAGGCTAACCCCTATTGTCTCAAAATATTAATGTAAATATTAATACAAATATTAATGTAAGAGTTTTGTAGAAAGAAACTACTGCACTATTTAAAAAAAAAAATTGTGTTTGAAAAAATTATACAACAAGGGTGGGACAGTAGGTAGTGTTGCTGCCTCACATCTCCAGGCTCTCTGGTTTGATCCTGAACTTGGGTTACTCTCTGTAAGGAGTCTGATTTGTTCTCCCCTTATCCACAGGGGTTTCCTCTGGGTTCCCTGGTTTCCTCCCACCTCCAAAAAACATTGATAGGTGGATTGGCTATGCTGAAATGTCCCAATGTGTGTCTGCATAGTGCCCTATGATGGACTATTGCCCTAACCAGGTTCACCACCTTTGCCCAGCGTTCCTGGGATTAGGCTCAGAGCCTATCTGGATCCAACATGGTCCTGATCAGGATAACGCAGCTATTGAAGATGTAAGAATAAATCTCCCTGATATGTATAAGCTCAAAATATCATATAGCATGTGTTATTATAGCATGTGTTACTCTTTTTATATATTAATTTTCTTCAAAGGTGCCAATAATTCTGTGCATATGCACTGCTGTTGTCAAAGACAAACCGAATCAAGGAGAACAGACCGCTTCAGCAGTAAAGCAAATAAGTTTATTAAGCACTTTAATATATGTCAGAAAAAAAGTCGCCTTAATATAATACAAGAAAAAAAAAGTGAAGTTTAAATGTACATGGTCAAGCTATTTACAATCTCCAATCTCACACTTCTTTCATCGAACCCCGAGGTTGAGCTATTACACAGAACAGACAGACAGACATGCATGGTGGAAGAACAGAAAAAGAAAATGAAGCAACACTGCAGGTCAACAGATGGCTTAACATTTCTGAATACTGTCCAGAATTCCTTTTCAAAGACTCTTTCTCGCTCTCTACTTTCGAATGAAAGGCTCTTGTTCAGACATCCTGAGCTTTCAATGGTCTTTGTTAGTCTTTTATTATGATTATTACTTTTTTTTTTGCTATCACCTTTCTTTTATTCTTCAGCTCTCACTGCCAGCAGCGTAAAACGAAGCGCTACACACACTCTACTCGTATAAATTCACTCACTCACCCATTACTGTTTCAACTTTGGCATGACGAGAACACGTTTCAGATGCCCTGAAACCAAAATATGAATTACTTTAATATGTTAACAGAGGAGACACATTTCCAGCTGCTTTGCCATGTTGTTTTTCTTCAGGTTGATATTTTGACAAAGAGAAAATCTTTCTACTTCGTCAGCATTAGCATAATGATACATAATTGTAAGGACAGACGAAGCCTAGTTGTAGACTGAAAAATTGTTTTTAAATTGGAATTCCCACTGAAAATATAATTCAGGACAAGATTAGGCTTACTGTATTTTCCGTACTATAAGACATGTTTATTTGAGAAAATAAAATCTATAAGTTGCTACCTTTCAGAAGTCACATTTAAGGAATAACATGGTGAACAATAAAAACCCGAAATTAGCTTTAAGTTATTCAATCAGCGTCTAGTGTACAATGTTTATTTCTTTAGGTTTGCATTGTAACTATGAGGCTAAATGTAGCTAAATATACAATGTCGATCTATTTCACCCAAATATTTTTCATAAATATCGTCCTTAAACCTCATCCAGTTCTTCACACAGACTTTAGTGATGTGGTTTAGGTCATAGTACGACAATGAACAAAACTTAATTATCAACAGTAACATTCTTGTTAAAGTCTTGACTCAAGAGCATGTCTTTGCTCTTTCAAGTACATTTATGGGAAAAGTAAAACTGAGTAAATTTTAATGTAACAGGCATTTAGATTTTACATAATCAGGGGTGGACAAATCAGTAGCCTGGGCACTAAACCTATGGATAAGTAGGTTCAACAACCAGAGAAAGAAAAAACCTACACATTGGAGATTTTCCTTGCCTGATGGGCTAGATAAAAATTTTCTGATCTATCCACCCATGATGAACCAGGTGGCTCAGTCAAATAAAGTTGAATATTGGCTTCAAAACCAAACATTGGTAATTTGTGCTTGCCAATATGACATGTGTAAATTCACTTCATTTATTGGTTGGATTTTGTATAATATATGTTAAATGGTTGTATAGATCACAGTCCATTCTAGAGGGGAAAAAAATGTGTCTTATAGTCTGGAAAATAGTCAGGGGAAAAATTTAACCTACAATCAATTTTTGATTACAGAAAACCGTTTTGTATATAGCACCAAATTCTATTCATGTTTAAATATGACTGTAAATAATTCAACATAATAATAAATGGTGAAAAAAAAGGTCCCACAGGGACTAAATAAAAATGCGAGGCAGGGTCAAATAAACCCTTCCCCTCAGGGCATCGGTAATACTACAAAAAACATGATATAAAGTTAAAATATGACAACGTAGGCGACAAAGTTGAAAAATAATTGTAATAGCAAATAAAAACTGCACACAGCACCATGAAATAGTATGACAACTAAAAGTGGCTTTTTTTTTCAAAATAAATATGATTGACTACACTGAAGGGGAGTAATTTGTATCTTTAATTTGTATGCATTTCTATTAAATGCTGACTGACTGACTGACTGACAAAATCTGTAATTATAACAAGAATAGCAAGGAGATATGGTGTGTCTCTTTTTTTTTCCAGAGGTGATTATTGATATTCTTGATCTTTTCCCTGGTCAGCTGATACATTGCTGTTCATTTTTTCCTGTTTTATGCAGGTAGAAAAGAGATGTGATAAACAACCAAAAACACTGAACCAATTTTGTTGATTAAAAATGAAAAAAAAAACAAAACAAAATAAAATACAAGCACCATAAAAATGAAGGAAAAAAGAAAACCGAGCATAAGTGATTAGATTTTTTTTTCTCATTGCAGAAAAAATAAAAAGTGCATACATGGCTAATTAAATAGCAATACATTAAATTAAAATGATGTGCACGAATATGAGTAGGCTGTAACATCGGTAGGCACACAGATATTCAGTTCATATCATTTGCCAAATGCTGCAATCAGGATACTTCCCTTGGGTTTCCACATTTGTTTTTTTATATTTTTTTCCTCCTTCTTTTTATTCTAGCTGAGGTGTTTCACTGAGGGCTGAGTAGCAATGGTTTCTGGGAGCATATGTATACATTTCAGGAGTTAAGTGCCAATCTGGGATCAGGTCCTTTCTGATAATTTCATGTTGTGTTCAACAATATTAGGACATATAAAATCTGATTCTAGATCGAGCACTTTCCATCTGAGAATTTTCATACACACAACCCCTGATATATATTTTTCCCGATGAAAACAGCTGCTTTGGCACATTCTCCATAACATCTGGATGAGGGTTTCAGTTTAAGATGCCTGAAACAAAATCATTTGAGTCAGTATTTGGTTGGAAAATGTTTTCCTGGCACAACATGTACATTTTTACAAAAAAAACTACATGCATAATTCTATTACAGTTACTTTAATGGCTGCATACTTGACTAAAGACCAATTACCCTGTAAATTGACAATGGCTCTGTGCCATACAGTATCCAAACACCAAATCTAAGTATTTTCTTTAATGATGTATTTCAAATTATGCAGTGTGGACAGCACTGTGCAGGTCAAGTACTTCCACTTACCAGTTATAATGGCGTCTCTTTCTTGTAGTTGAACCCAGGGTCTGATCCTTCAATCTGTAGTTTCAGAGCTTGTTTAAGGCTTAATTCAGACTCCCCTAATGGGTAGTTGTCAAGAACTTCCTGATGTCCCCTGTTGTGCACAGTTCTGGGTACTGAGACTCTCCCTAAATAGACTTGATTTCCCTGTAGGTGATAGTTAGGGTTGGTCATAATCCCATTTCTCTTCTTCTCAGCGCAACTCTGCTGTTGGATATAATATGGCTCCTGTGATTGGCCAGAGTCCAGAGTGTTGGAGCCTCCCAGCACAATCTTGCAATGAGGATCCTTTACTGCAAAGTTGGACACTGGCTTGTTGAGAGTAACTCTTTTATCAAATTGGGTCATCTCATATTCCAAAACCTGACCATGTGGAAGGGCACTACTGTTTTTAGATTTCTTCTTGTCTCCAGATCCTTCCTTTCTTGTGCAATAGTTTGTCCCATTCCCACTCTTTCCTCCTTTAGAGGATTTCAGACCTGGTTTCACTTGACTCCAATCAAATTCACTGGTAGGTGATCCAGGCTGTGGGCCAGTGGACTTTGTGGTCGAAGAAGGGGAAACTATAGACTGCCTGCTGCGACTTCGAGGCAGAGAGTGCTGCTGGATTTGCTCTGTGAAGCTAAGTCCATGGAAACTATCTATGGGCACTGTCTGGGCTGTTGAGGTGGACGAAGTAGTCCTCAGCGATGAGTTCTTTGAGCTTTTCAAGGAATTATTGGAGAGGGAGGACTTCTGCCTGTCCACTGTGGAGTCTGGAGATTCAGAAGGGGAGCTGAAAGCATGAACAGGTCCATTAGATAAACCTCGACCTGATGGTTGAACATCTCCAGCTCCTGTGCTGCCAGAACTACTGGATTTGATAGTAAGTGACTGCATCTTTCCTGTAACTGAGAGTGGGGTTTTCTGCTCCATAGTGTGTATAGGTGAGGGATTGCAGCCATTCAGACTAGTGGCACCATATTTCTCTAAAAGTTTAATGATCATTGAGTGGCCTCCTTTGGCTGCCACCCTCATGGCTGTACGACCAAACTGGTCTGCATGGTTTGGATCTGCGCCATGCTCAAGAAGAATCCTTACTACAT
The DNA here is from genome assembly GCA_037576675.1 of Pangasius sanitwongsei. Taxonomy (NCBI): domain Eukaryota; kingdom Metazoa; phylum Chordata; class Actinopteri; order Siluriformes; family Pangasiidae; genus Pangasius; species Pangasius sanitwongsei. The sequence continues at coordinate 19,420,816 of CM075015.1, read as the reverse complement.
CAATGTGACCTTCTTGAGCAGCAATGCCAAGTGCGGTGGCTCCCTGATTGCAAGTGTGATCAACATGAGTGCCATTGTCAATCAAAAATTGGACGACTTTTGTGTGACCTTGCCATGCAGCGGATTGAAGAGCAGATCGCTTTTCATTGTCGCAAGAATTCACATCTGCATGGTAGCTGATCAGCAATCTTACCATTTCCACATGGCCTTGCCAACAGGAAACATGAAGGGCTGTCCTGCCCTCAGTATCACTCGCCTCTACATTTGCTCCATTCTCTAAAAAATACTCAGCCATGCCTAGCTGATTCTCAAGCGCCAGTATGTATAAGGTTGGGCGGCCATCAGCATCTTTGTGGTCTATGTCAGCTCCATGACTCAGCAAAAGCTCAACAATATCTCTGTGTCCTTCCATAGCTGCAACCCTGAGGGAGTTTCTTCCATCATACCCTCTCTGATCAATGCAGGACTTATTCTCAAGGAGGATGTGCACACAGTCATAATGCCCCTCCTGAGCAGCCAGGATCAAGGGTATACGTCCATCATTGTCCACCTCTGAGCATCGAGCACCTTGTTCAATGAGTGCATCACACACCTGTCTATGTCCCTCAAATGCTGCCATGTGTAAAGGTGTCCAACCAGCATCATCTCTGTGATTTTCATCGAGGCCTCTGTCCAGCAGAGTTCGGACCACCTCCACATTCCCTTGAGCAGACGCAATGCTGAGCACAGTCCTTCCTTCACTATCAATACTGTCCACGGCTGCACCCCAAAAAAGCAATGTATTGACAACAGAAGCATGTCCCATGGATGCTGCAGCAAGCAAAGGTGTTCGTCCATTATTGTCTGTATGGTCAACATCTGCTCCTCCTTCTAGAAGCAAATCCACTACGTCCACATGCCCTTCATAGGCAGCAACCAGAAGAGGAGTCATGCAGTCTTTATCACAGTGGTCCACTTCTGCACCACGGTCAATCAGGAGACTAACCACTGAGGCGTGGCCTTTGCTAGCAGGGACACAGAGGGCTGCAACAGACAAAGCTGTCCGTCCATCAACATCCTCATGGTTTACCTCGGCACCATGGTCCAGCAGGTGCTCGACAATCTCTCTGTGTCCCATGTAGGCTGCAGCAATGAGTGCAGTCCTTCCTTCATTATCAGCCTTGTTGACTTCTGCTCCATGCTGTAAAAGGTTAAGGACAATATCCTCATGACCTCCCCATGCTGCAGCCCTCAGGGCAGTTCTGCTGTCTGCATCTGCACAGTCAACCTTAGCACCTGCATAGAGGAGTGCCGAGACCACTTCAGAGTGACCACCCCAAGCTGCAGACCTTAAAGCAGTCCAGCCATCATGATCCGTGTGGTTGATATTGGCATCACAGCCAATCAGGCAGTTAACTACCTTGGTGTGTCCTTGTCTGGCAGCAAGTGTGAGTGGTGTCTGTCCATGGTTGTCTTCAAGCTCCATATTGGCACCTCTGGAAATAAGCAGATTCACCACATCCAGGTTGCCACTGTACGCTGCATTAGCCAGTAGAGTTCGTCCGCTGGAGTCACTTTGGTTTACTGAAGCACCATTATCAAGCAAAGTGCGGATGGAATCCTCTCGCTCCAGTGCTTGCTGAACAATGCATGAAGCATGATCATCCTCATTGCTGATGTGAGCTCCAGCTTTGACCAAAAGCTGCAAGACCTCCTGCTCTTTGGGAATGGATGTAGAAAGAGAGTCTTTTGCAGGTGTGCCATTCCACACCATCCACAGAGCTAGGTTAAAAGGTTCAATCTGCAGGTTGGAGTTGATCAAGTGAAAAGCAAACTCCTGCACCTCCAGAGGTTTGAGCTGCTTGGCTCTACACGTATAGCTCATAGCCATCATTCGGTGACCCTCAGCAGCATTGCAAAGGTATTTCTGAGTGCAGTGCTTAACATCAAGAAGCCACTCAGCAAAACTGTAGTGAAAAAGAATCTTGGTACCTCCAAGTCCATCCACAAGCAATTTGGAGAGAATGTCCATCTTTTTCTGAAACTCCTCCATGGTCAGGGTCATGTTTTTAGTCCAGACGGCATGGTACAACTCCTTCACTGTCAAAGGCCTGCATGCGGCCAGAATGACATTCAGGATGGGTTGCACTTTGGCAAATTGCTTTCTGACAAAAAGTCTTTGGCAGAGCCACAGGTAAAGTCCATTTAGTGTTCCTGGGATGTCGCGGATCTCACGCAGCATGATGAAGTTATCAACCACGCCATCCAGGACACGCTCCAGGTACAAGAAGCAGCCGCTGCTCTTAATATGGAGCTGGTTCAGCATTTCTGCTGTCTCCTTGGTCAGGTGTTGCCGTAGTGCCTCTTCCTGGTCTAGCCTGTGCAGGATGTATTGCTGAACATCCTTAACAATGTAAGCTTTGCGTAGGTCATCCAAACTGATTTTGCGGAAACCTGTAAGAGAGGAGAAAGAAATAAATTGAGTCTTTTTTTGAATCAGGGTAAGTATCCTCGGCACAGTTTAACACAGAAGTTCATCTATAGGAGATAAGCATGTAAAAACTACTGGAATGATCTCTGGAATAAAACATAGTAATCATGTTTGGAAAAACCCTAGCAAGTTCATTCATTCAACAGCACTGACCTATATTTTATACTGAACATCACGTTTTAACTTGGAAGCACCCAATGACCCCTCTGGCTAGCTGGATTATAAGAGTTCCCAGATGTGTACCCATAATAGTACAACAAATTAGGGCACGCACACTCACAAACACACAAATATGTTCAAACATTACAGCACTGATAAAAGCAGACCTTCCAGGGCAGACACTCTGGTCATACACAGTATACAAGGCACGGTTCTATTTCACCCTTAAAGGATCAAATGTCTATTTATATAGCAGGGATAAATGGAATTTTTCCTCTCTCATAAAATAAACAGCTAAAGAGCCGTAGCATTTCCTGTAACCGAACCGTGAAACACAAAGGAGGCTGAAATGTTCTTAGAGTTACTGTACACGCTAAAAAAATGCATTTAGGAATGAAAGCCAATCAATATAAACTCTGACGTTTATTAATCACCATTTGCAGCAACAGAATCGCCACGCTAAGGCAGTTTGTTCTTGATAAGTGCAAATTCCTTTACTTTTATCTCTGGCCAGGCAAAAGGGGAGAACAGTTTCCCCGTGGAAGCACATCTCAGCATGTCTGGAAGCCCGAGGGCAACTGAGGCATTTACGCATGGATTTTATTTACTGTTCCCATGGACCTACGCTAGCTCAGACTGGAGAAAAAAAGCCATGCATGCAAACTCCTACAAAGCTGTTAGCATATTTCTCAGCCTTCATCCAGATTGTGCTGCTGGGAAAGCAATGAAAGGAATTCTTTGTTTTTAATTAACTGCGTGTGTGTGATAAAGTATCAGAATTGTTATATTCTCTGCCAGGAAGCCAGATCTTAAGCTGAGCATTTTAGCCTCAGATCTGGTTAACTGTGACCTTTAAATGTGATAAAGGGAGTACAACCTTAAAACCAAGTAACTTGACTTAAAAATGTCAAAGCTGTCATAAATACAAAAAAGAAGCACTATGCAAGCATGCAGTGGCAGTTGCTGATCATGAAATTGTTTGAAATTTAATATATGATGGTGCCATGTGAGTTTTGCAGAGTAGCTTTTTTTCATCTCTTAATAACTGCCTTGGCAATACCTACTATTTAAAAAGCACAGAAAGTAAGTGAAAAAAATGGCCGCTAAATTATGCATGCCATCTAATGGTCTAAGCTAGCCTTTTGCTGCCATATTACTAAATCTAAAATTCATGGAATTAAAAATATACTGTTGTTGCTGTTTTTTTCTGAGGAATTTTTGAAATGCTTGATAGAAAAGGATTTTGAACATTTTCAGAAGAATGGACCATGTTTGCTCTCTTGCTAGCAGCTGTTTTTGCCATTAGTTGGGTATTTTCCATGACACGTCCCATCGGACTGCATCCATATCCAGTCTCACTGACCTAGACCTCCACCTCAACCCGAATATACACACTCACCATTCGTGGGAGAGAGTGTCTGTATGTTTCTCTGTCTCTAGGAAGAGGAAGAGGCCTTCTAGGGGTAAGAAAAGGAGGTGATGGTTGATGGCTGACCCATACTCTTCGCTTTGGCTAGCAGGCTTGTTTGTAACAATTTCCTTGTCTGTTTGAAGATGCTGTCTGGATGTTTGGTTTGGAAGTCATCCATTAGTTACAGGGTTCATAGAGTTTAAGGGAGGATTGCAAACGTGGTGTAGCTTTCTAGTAAATATTCAAAACTTTTGAGACAATACAGTATATATGACCAAACATAATATGAACTAGAACCAATCTGAGATACTTCTAAGGCACAGAGACACAGTGTGTTATGTTCGTAGTGGGATACCATAAACCAAAGATGCTGACCTACAATTTCCACTTGAGTCATCCACCGCGCCACGCTAATTCATGGATTACAGGAGGCGTCTGAATTGCACTTAAAGCAGTCTGATGCTCGTCACATACACACTGAACATGTCCAGCCTTTTTCCACTCTATGCCGTCAAAACTCTTAAAACCACTGAAGAATTTAATGACATTAGACAGAATAAGTCCAATTGTTTGTTATTCATCTGCTAGCAATTTGAGGTGATTTTTTTTTTCTAGAACACGGACCTGTAAGTTATTTTAGAAAGAGCTGGTGTGTTAATGAGTGTGTTTTTTGGTTCTTTAGAGGCGTGCCTGCCTACAATGAAGTTTACAAATGAACCATTTCATCATGAGAGTGTGGATTTCAAATAAGTTTTTCTGTTACCTAGCTACCTTGATGGGCGAAGTACCAAACAGCAAACGGGTTATTTTAATCTTTTAATGCACTCCAGCCCCTACTTGCTTTTAAATCACCAAGAGCACAGAGTCAAGTTCAAGTTCAAGTGGAGTTTATTGTCATTTCAGCCATATACAAGTACATAGTGAAACGAAACAACATTTCTCCAGGACCAAGGTGCTACATAAGACGACACAGAACAACACAGAACTACAAGGGACTACATAATTTATACATAATTATGTGTCTGGGAACCCTTCAGCCACATGACCTTTACAATCATGCAGATTGGCGTCATATGGCAAAATGGAGCATCATTTGCAATCAGCACGTTGGCCCATGAGTCACCACTGATCAGTGCTATGCGACTGAATCCAGTTAAACTTTTTTTCATGCCAATCAGGTTCTCGCTTGCCATCCCACAATCCTTTGTGCATTCTTTTTAGGACTCTCCAATGAACATGAATGGTCCCGAAATACAGAATGGTAAATTTGTGTTCAGTGTACATATACCGTAAAAGACCTATTTCGACTCGTTCATTAACGCACTCTTCATGAGGATGAATTAAGCATGTTTGTGTGTTAAACTGTTTTAAATTGTGTGTAGCGAGTGTTAGTGTGTCTTTTCTAGACAGTTTAGTGTGTTCCCACTCCTCAACTCATTATCACACCCTTCAAGTGCTTCAAATGCACTCGTTCTAATATTATTGTTTCAAAAGTAATAGCTTATTCACTGGGACCTACATGGCAATCTAAGGCTGATAATAAACATATTTTAAAATCATGTCATTATTAAACAAAGTCAAATTAATAACTGTTGATATGGTGAAGTTTTCTGTAAGGGGAGACCTTTATATAGCATTTATGGAAAGACAGAAGGAGTCTCCAGTTTCAGCACTTTTTGTCTGAAGGTGTAAGATTCCACTTCCAAATGCATTTCCAGTTTCTTGGTACAAAGCTGCCTTTTCTTTGTAGTATTAACTTCAAAAGAAAATGAGTAAATGATTTGAGTTGATAACATACATAATCGCAGGAACTAATTTATTTCACGGATATTCCACAACATTAACTATAAAGGGCTAAAAAGTATGTTTCTTTAATGAATTGCTGTGGTATTAGAAGAACAAAACACTTAAAACACATGAAATGTTTGCTGTTATTACATCTCACCGGCCCATTGTTGATTGTTTTCCTATAACAGCATGCACTGAAGTTTTTATTCCTTACGTAATTAGGGTTAAGTAAGAACCTTAGTCTTAGAGCTGAGAAGTAATACAAGTTACTACCTGACTGTCTAAAATGCTTTAACACACAGTTTATCCTCATGAAAGGTGTGTTTATGAACGCATGAGCGGAATCAAGTTTATTACAGCAAGAGAGCTCAAGGAATCTAATACACTCTTCATACCTTGACAGCATGAACAGTGTGTTAATGACCTGATGCACTGGAAACACACTATAATGTGAAGTCCAGATGTGCACACCATGGCCCTTGTAAAATGAAGTCCACTAAAACTGTATAAAAACGGCTATAAAAATGCTGTGGAATGAAAGAGTTCCGTTGTGTTCGCGCACCTGAGGACACAGCTGACTAACACGCTCATACAGACTGAGACAGGTGAATACAAAACACAGTGTCTGACTCACATGGTCAGAGACGAGGAGGACAAAGCACGACTCATCCTACCATGTTCATCCTCTTCACATGCTCACCATACTACTGAATCATCAAACACCACCCACCATGAGCCGACGGTGCGATACTGTCATTATACTCAAATTGCTCTGGGCTTTACATGACATCAGCTTACATGTGGTGTGGTCCATTCTGAAGAGATGAAGTCCACACCAGGGATGTTGAAAGGGGAACACCCACAGCAGCCATCTGTAGGGTCGCTCCAAACTGAAGTGTTGAAAAGCAATTATATCAAAGGGCCCTTCTGAAGGAGAGATTATTGGAGGGACCGTATGATGGACACTTTGTGGTTTTATTACTTTAAAAAGACAACAACAAAAACTGGTGGTGTTGACTGGTAAATTGGACTTTGGTGTAGGTCAAGATCAAGTACAAATCATAATAAGTTCACATTTAGTCATAATAAATCTAGTCTATACTTCTGTGTCTTCGTATCTGTGACCATGTGTGGTGGTCCTCCGCATATGTTCGCGTAACATGAATGTGTGGGCTACTGGGCAGGGTCACATTTAATGTACAGAATGTACAGAACACGATAGTTTTGTGATTCACTGTAGTACAGAGAATGGAAAGAAGAAGTAAAGGACTGGATGTGATAAAGGGTTGTTTACACTGTGCTTAAGGATCTTATGTGGAAAATTTGCTCTAAAATACACGATATGGACAGATGTTTGTGGACAGACGACCTTTTAAGATTTTTTGGGAGAAGTCTCCAGTGTCAGCACTTTGTAACAGTAAGAGGTAAAGCTGTACCTTTAGGCTGGTGGAACTTCGGTGTTTTTATGAACGTAGATAGAGACGCGTATGTAGCAGCGTTTCAAAACCTGCATCTCCGGTTTCTCGGTACCAGACACTTTAGAACAGTCAGAGGTAAAGCTGTAACTTTAAGTTTTAAGGCACAGGTATGTCTTCAGGGCCGAGGACTTCGCAGCTTGTTGTTTCTCAGGGACATGAAATTTTTTCATCTTATTAAGACAGAGAAAAGAAGAGGCTAGCAAAGGGAATAATTATATGTACAGCTGCTATAACGTGAGTGATAACAGAACTTGTTTTGCGCACATTTGACATTAAATGTAACTAAAAACTGATCGAAGGTTTAACGTGTCCTTCTTTATTTAATATAAAAATAGTTGGCAAATTGCTGTGTTGTAAGAATGACGAAACACTTTAGGGGCATGATGTTGTAGAAAAATAATCAACTTCAGGTTGGTAACAGTATCTCTGCTTTGTGCCAAGCAATTGTGTCCCACCATGTTTAATTCCTTACTCATGAAACATTCCAGATGTTAGCTGATATCCATCTATACAATAGATAGTACAGCTGAGCAACAATCAACCATTTTTTAACTGAAAAACAACAAATTGTCCTAACAACATTACTTCTATATTGTCAAATTGTCAAAATGTTACACACAACAACAGACCAATGGACCAATGGACGTACTCACAGATGGTTATGAACAGGTTACGAAAAACAGCTCACTTGTCCTTTACAATTAGTAAAGTAACAAAATTTTCAGACTTCAGCCGATATTTTTAGGCAAACTTTAGTATCAATATTTAAAAATAATTTCATTTTGGTGTAGACCTTACTCTGACCTTAATGAAAGATATCTTGGCTTTTTTACACACACACACACACACACACACACACACACACACACACACACACACACACACACACACACACACACACACACACACTGCTAGCAGCTGCTGTGCTGATTGGAATGAGAGATGGAGTTGTGTGTTCAGCCACACCTGCTGCTGTTTAGGCAAATGGATCCTGAGCTCCTGCGCTACACACAGGCACTGTTCAACCCTCACAGTGATCAGATGACAAACTATAGACAGACGGGGTGTGTGTGTGTGTGTGTGTGTGTGTGTCAGCCATAAGGGAACACAGTCTTGGATGTCAGGGGCACATTTGGAAGCGGCAGCATCCCAAATGGACCTTGTTTTTCTCAGCAAGCCATCTCAAGGCCATCAGAGCCAGAATGAAAACAGAAACATTCTCTCTCTCTCTCTCTCTCTCTCTCTCTCTTTGTTCCTCCCTCCTCCTTTCTGGCATCTTCTACACATAGATACGTGGACAGAAGAAAAAGTCAAAGTCCACTAACTGCATTTTATTTTATCAGTTACCAAAATCTTGGGCAGTCATACTGCTCTAATGAGGCTCAAATCTAAAAGCGTGTTCTGATTGGCTGAAAGCAGAATGAATGATAATTGACAACAAACTACACTATAGGCAATACCAGATGTTTGCCATTAAGAGACAACAACAGTTAACACCATGTCACTGTTGAATACTTGCTCCTGATTGGTCAGAAGGCATTAATTAATTTTGTATACCAGCTATTCTGACTGTAGTTATATTAATACGCTTGTTCTAATACCTTAGCGTTTCTATAGTAACTCTGAGACTAATAATAATGGATGGAAAAAAATCGTGTTGTCGTCATTTAACAAAGAAAAACGTTTTTCCGTTAGGAGACGTTTATTTAACAGTCATGGAAGGAGTCTCCAGTGTACCAATCAGAGTTAAAGCTGTAAGTTTTAAGTTTCCCGCCATGAGAAAGACTTTCAGTATAGAGGGCTTTATTCCTTATATATCAGTCCAGTTCTCACACTGCATCCATGGCAACAATTATTATATATATATATATATAAAAAAAAAAGATTTAGATCATTTAGCTTTATCACAATGAAACCAACCACTTTAAGTATGTAGAAAATGCAAAGGTTTTTTTGTAGGTGATAATTTTAGATAATAAGCTGATTTCAGTCAACGGCAATCAGGTTTGAACTTGTCTTTGAATAATAAAGAAAGAGAAAGACAGAAAGAGAGAGAGAGAAAGACAGTCTAGTATGGTAGAAGTAGAGAAATAAAAATTGAGAGAGACTTATGAAGAGACTTTCATGATAACAAGGACAGAGAAAGAAATAGATTGAGAGAGATGGTGATGAGAAGAAAGACAGACAGAGGGGCTGAGAGAGAGAGAGAGAGAAAGAGAGAGAGAGAGACTCGTTATATAGTATTGAGATGTTTCATTTTTTTTACTCTTGCTGATGCAAGCGCAGTGAAACGGGACAGATTTGCTCACATAACCACAGATTCTGTCAGAAATTCTGTTTCAGAGCAATATTTCACACACATCTCTCTCTCCTGCTCTCTCTCTCTCTCACACACACACACACACACATGCATCTCTTTCAATGTCAATATGTTATATTAATTCCATATTCTATATTTTCGCATGTATTTATTTATCCTGGTCAGTTTTATTCTAGCTGTCAATCAATCTCCTTGGGGCGGGATCTGCTACTATCATTGGGTTGTCTACGAGTTAGACCACAGTAATTCCGCTATGGTTGGTCTCAGCATATAGAGTGTGACTCATAGAACCAGAGTCATGGAAGAACCATCCTTCAACTGTGGGCCTTCTCAGAGATGCCTAGCTAGTGAGTTGAGTTCAGCTCCCAGCTCTCAGGATAACACTATAAGCCAATATGCAGTAACGTCAGTTAGCTAGCATTCAGTAATATAGCCAACTAACCTGGTGTTAAGTGCCTCTATTGTCTTAGTTTACTCTTTATTGTTTATTCCTGGTTGCAATGGTTTCCCTGGTAGGACCTAGATTATGCAATGGCCTTTTTTTTTAGGGCCACAGAGATGACATCCAATGGCATTGATTGGTTCAAAGGTATGCAGAGGGGCTAACATTTCTGGCAGAGAGAAGAAACAGAATATTACCATAAAAACAATTTTTTTTTGTCAGATGTCTTTTTTTATTTGCCATGCAATGGTAAAAAATCTCAATTTTAAAATTTTTTTTTTTACCAACAGTCCCGCCTACTTGCTTTCTATTGGCTCGCAAGACAGAGTCTCATGAATTCACAGGTCAAAGTAATTGCAAGTAATCGCTATAATAAGCAAATGCATGTCTTTCACGCCCCGTGTCCTTTCCCCTTTGGTGAAATCCCTTTATCTGCCAGTCAAATTATATTTGTGATTGGTCTGACTCAATTATATTTGTGATTGGTCTGACCCAATTATATTTGTGATTGGTCTGACCCAATTATATTTGCGATTGGTCTGACCCAATTATATTTGTGATTAGTCTGACCCAATTATATTTGCGATTGGTCTGACCCAATTATATTTGCGATTGGTCTGACCCAATTATATTTGCGATTGGTCTGACCCAATTATATTTGCGATTGGTCTGACCCAGGGGTTGCGTTAACTGCAATTCTCCTGTCATTTAAAGCATTTTAAAAGCACTGGTGGAAAATTCAGAAGGCCATCTGTCATTTTGATGGATATAAAATAAGACATTCAATCTAGGCATGCATGGTATTCGTTTTCTATATGCCATAGACATCAAGGCCGTTCTGCAAAACTCTCTGCATGTGCTCATTCAGCACCAGTGGTGGAACTTCGGTGTTTTTATGAACGTAGATGGAGACGTGTATGTACCAGCGTTTCAAAACCTCAGCTGAGATAGTGAACAATTGCAGAAAATACAGCATGTAATTAGTGCAGCGTCCTTAAATTCATATCACCCATGTCGCAGTCAAAAATGCTATGGCTGAACCCTAAATATTGGCACCTCCGGGAATGTTCTGCTTCAAGAAATCATATTTACTCCATTGCTCTCACACACAAACGTTACTGAGGTACTGTCAGTGTGTTTGCTTCTCTCTCGCTGTCTCTCTCTCTCTCTCTCTCTCACACACACACACACACACACCGAGATTGCATCATTTGAAATTTTGTCTCATGCCATAACCAGCATGTATGCTTAATCTCTTCACATGAGCACAGCCAGAGACTGTAGCACATACTAATTCACGTAAACCTGGCAGTGTGTGGGATTTGCTTAGCAGTGCGAGACGCACACTTTGCTTAATCACTTGTTTTCCACAGGTTTTGTGCTTGGCTTAAATGCTAAATCCCTTTAATAAAAGCCCTCTGTGCGTGCGTGTGTGCGTGTGCAAAATGAACCCTATTTCAGTCCAACAACTCATGTCGAAGTAGTTTTATCAGCATGACCATATGGAGTTTCAGATTTGCCAAAGTACATAAATCAGCCTGTATCATCATCGATCATGCGTGTTGGATGTGTGTGGATAATACAGTAATCGTGTTCTCTGCTGTTTCCATTTATGTTCAAATTCAAAGGGTGTCTGGATAGCAGGTTGTGCATGCTAGTGTGTGAGTGTGTGTGCATGTGTGTGTAAGCAATACGTCTGCAGATTAACATACACCTGCAAATTTATTCACCTAATGTGAGAGTGCGAGGTAGCTTAAAACATCACCTTCTCCTTGGCACAACGGTGTGCTTAATCTCACGCCAATACACTTTTATTCCATGCCAGTCACAACTAAAGCATATCTGATAACCTGCTATTAAGGACGGGCGCTGACATGCCTAACATAAGACCACAGGCTCACAGTCAACGACTACTGCAGCATTACTGAGGCAACCCCTCATGTATATATACCTGAATATATATGTATATATAATAACATCAAGGCTCCATGTTGAAAATATGGTCTACTAGAAACTACTAGAAGGAAGTTTCTAGATTTGAACAATTTTCCTTGGTAGAAACTATAAAAAAAACATTCCATATAGTTCAGATCATCTGCCTCCACAGAGCCTTTCTTAAAAATATACTCCCCTTTTTTCAAATAAGTATAGAATCAAACATGACTCCACAACAAGGCAGTGTGATGTGTCCTGACATGAATCGGAGTTACCATCCGGAAGTTAAACAGCATTTCCAATAACAACATCCTGAAGTGTTTTATTATTTATTACGATTTTTTTGTAAATGTTTTTAGTAATTCAAGTATGTCATATGTTTGACCCATTTAATTGATCTATTTAATTTTGTTGGACGTCTATCAAACAGGCTACTTCCTGTTATCGCTTACGTTACAGCAGCTATAAATAGCTGTCCCTTCATCAGCCTCTCTTGAATTTAATAAGACAAAATAGTGCAGCTTTACCTCTGACTGACACTGGAGACTCCTTCCATAAATGCTAAAAAAACACTAAACAAGATATATAATCTCAAACAAAGCATTGAAACTGGAGACTCCTTCCATAAATGCTAAATAAACAAAATAAATAATCTCCTCACAGAAATTGTCACCATATAAACGATTACACACCTTTATGTGCAGCTTGTCATGAAACAAAGCACTGACACTGGAGACTCCTTCCGTAAAAGCTTCACAATATGGCCACAAGCTTCACAAAATGGTCATTATTAGGCTTGGATTATGTGGAACATTCACCATATACAGTAAGTCCCTGTGTAAGTTGTTACTATAGAAACAACCTATTAGAGCTGGCGCATTAATATAAACCTGTGACAAATTTATCACTTAACATACTTCTGTATCGTAGCAACTGTGAGGACGCTTTCTCTCGTTTTAACAGTTAACCGGCGCTGAGAAACCTTAAAAGATCATGTGGTTTGTGACGGTGTACACTGATACCGTTACAAAGAAAATTCATCAGACCATAACTTATTAACCTACCATTCATTTGCAGTGCATCGTGGGTAATACACACGGCATTGCAGTCACCGAGAATAACATAATATGCAGTCAAGATCGTAATATTTAATACTTAAAAACATTTTAAATGAAAACAATAACCTTTTTTTCTGTGTGTGTGTATGTGTGTGTGTCAGTACACACCCCTGTAATTTACCTGGTCATTAAGGGACTCATTTTAAATAACAGTATTTAGGCATTAGTCTTACACACAAAGCCATGTAGACATGAACATAGGCGAGCACACACACACAGAATGGATGGCATCTGTCATCACAGATCCATTACAGGGTACAAGTGCATGATGGGATATGAGGGTTGTAATATCACCTATCACCTATCACACACACAAACACACACACAAAGAACCAAAAAAAAAAAAAAAAAAAAAAAAAGAAAATAACAAAGGAATGAAAAGTAAATCAGTGGCCTGTTGTACTGAGAAGACAGAACCGTTTTTGAGAGAGAGAGTAAAACGCACAGGGGGAAAAAAAAAAGATGAAGACAGATAGGGAGAGAGCGATATTGAAGAAGAAGAAGAAAACGGAGAGGGGGAAAAAGAACAATAAAAGAAATAATAAGGAGGGATAGATAGAGGAAAAAGACCACAAAGGAAAACGACAGAACAGAGAGAAAGAGCTAAGAAAAAAGCAAAGTAAAAAAAAAAAAAAAGGATGGGTGGATGGAACTGAAATAAATAAGTAAGTAAATAAATAAATATATAAGTAAATACGTAAGAGAACAAATAAGTATGTAAATAAGTAAGTACTTACGCAAATAAATAAAAACGTAAGTAAATAAGTTCAAAAGTAGATAAATAAACAAGCAATTAAATTAGTAAATAAATAGTAAGAAAAAGAAGTATGTAAGAAAGTAAAAAAATAAATTAAAAAGTAAGTTAATAAGTAAGCAAGTAAGAATGTAGGTAAATATGTAAGCAAATAAAGAAGTAAGTATGTAAATAAGTAAGTACATATTTAAATACATTTTAAAAAGTAAGTAAACAAGTAACATTAAATAAGTAAGTATTTAAGTAAGTAAATAACTGAGTAAATAAGTAAGCGAGTTAATATGAAAGTAAGTAAATAATTAGGAGAGTACATAAGTAAGTAAATAAATAAATAATTAAGTAAGAGAGAAGTAAATAAGTAAGTAAGTAAGTAAGTAAGTGAGTGAGTGAGTGAGTAAGCGGCTGATTGGTCAGCTCATGTAACGCCCAATATGACATCATCAAATGGCAGTTTGAATTCAAATGCAAATCCCCAATGCTCCTAAAGTTTTAGACATTCTTCAAAAATATATTCAGTGCAAAGAAATCCACAGAGCCCCACACACATACACACACACACAAATGATTTCTGACTGTATCTGACTGACTATATCAAATAGACACATGCAGTATACTGTACACAGAAATACATACATACATACATACACACACACACACATACATTTACATATTCATATACTCCCCCTCCCTCTCTAGGACCCACACACACACACACACACTCACAAATGATTTCTGACTGTATCTGACTGACTGTATCAAATAGACACATGCAGTATACTGTACACAGAAATACATACATACACACACACACACACATTTACATATTCATATACTCCCCCTCCCTCTCTAGGACCCATACACACACACACACATGGTGTGAAAAGAGACACTGCAATTATGTATTAAGTGTTTGAGCTGTGGGCTGCAGTGTTATCGTAAACGCTAATTGCTGCACGGGAACACACACACACACACACACACACACAGTTATAGAATTTATTATTGGACATGTTCAGGTGAGTGCTAATATGGTGAAAATAGTTTTCTGTGGCTGTGTGTGCACCCCGACTAACATTAGTCTTCAGGAGCCTTGACTGATCCTGCAGATCCTGTAGCTTAGTGCGCACACACACACACACCCCCACACACACACCCATATATTACAGTCCTGAGGCATCTGCTACGGAGACCACAGTGTATCTGAGCCTCTCACCGTCTATTAGACTGATAACGAGGAGAAAGAAAGAGAGAGAAAAAGACAGAGAGAAAGAAACAGCAGGGATAGAGGGATAGAAATCCAAATGAAACCCAATAAACCTGTAATGCATTTTTGGTTACGGCTAAAAGATAACCCTTCTTGTCAGGACACTTTGCTCCGAAATAAAAACAGACGTTAAACGGAACGTGTAAAGAGTTATGTGTAACAGGAAACGATTAGTGTTGCTTCTTTCAGCTGTAATTCATTTCATTTGACAGCACTGCTGACTCACGAGATCGAGGTGCGTAAAATAAAGTACGGCAGTTTGGCAAGTGAGAATGGGATTCTGGGCAGCAACATAAACACTGCTGTCGATAAATAAATAATTGCAAACATCAAGGTTGATGATTTTTGTGATCTTCTTTGCATTATGCAGTACAAACACATAGCAGAACTACTACTAATGTCAGCTCCGCCTGGAATCTCAGACCTAACAGACGCACTCACACACACACACACACACACACGACATGACGTATACTAAAATGGGACTACAGCAAGTTTTAATGCACACATAAAACAGATACACAAGATTTATTTAAAGTTATACACTGTTGTTTTTGGCATAAGCAACTTATAAAACACACACACGCACACAGAAACTGCACTATGAATGCATGGTCACATACTTCTTTGACAACCACATTAATTACAGCCAACACACACACACAGACAAAACTGCATGATATATGCAAGTCCATATGCCTGACAACCAAATAAATTACAGCTAAGGCATTTAATGCACACATACACACACACATGTATTTTTAGGCCAGTTTGACCTCATTTCCTCCTCCATTCACAGTGTATAATCAACTCGTCGATTGAGCTGTGTGTGTGTGTGTGTGTGTGTGTGCTTGGAGAATCAGTGCTAATTTGAAAGCAGATGTAACAACTCAATCAATACACACACACACACACACACACACACTTACTTTAGACCAAAATTGAACACAACTAGGTAGAAGGCCTTTGTGCCTGTCAGTCCCAGTGAAGGAGGTGTGGCTTTTGTGCCTGTCAGTCCCAGTGAAGGAGGCGTGGCTTTTGTGCCTGTCAGTCCCAGTGAAGGAGGTGTGGCTTTTGTGCCTGTCAGTCCCAGTGAAGGAGGTGTGGCTTTTGTGCCTGTCAGTCCCAATGAACAGGGCGTGGCCTCTTTGCCTGCTATTTTTATTATTTAGGTACCCAACTATGTGATTATTGAGATGTGTGATAGTAAGCTTACCTGTAAAAAGCTTGGTGATGTTTTTGTTCTGGCGGCGGGCGGAGCAGATGAGGAGGAGCCATGGTGGGAGGAGTTCATGGTGGGAAGAGAGAAGCTCGCCGATGCTGCGTGGGTTCAAGGGACCAGAGCTTGACTCCGTCCCGCCCCCTTTCATTCCCTCGTCTATGGAGTCGACGAGCAAAAACATGGCCTGAGATGGAGGAGTGCAGCTCAAAAGCGGCAACAACACGCACCTGAGAGAGAGAGAGAGAGAGAGAGAGAGAGAAAAGAAGAGAGATTGAGTCAGAAGCAGGAAGTTCCTAACATTCTCTGAATGTTAGCATAAATGTAAAAAAGTAGCTACTACTTTTACTACTTACATAACTAGCTATTTGTGAATTTGCCTCTGGGATTAAAGCTATCTATCTATCTATGTTTAGCTATTCCAACGATAACTTCACAGTGTATTTAAAAACTCGTTTTAGGGAACTCTTAGCTACATTGAGCATTTCACAGCAAGTTAACGCATGCTAGTAACTCATTTTTACTTAAGCAAAATTTAGTTTTCAATTCACTTCACGTGAGGATGACAGGTATTTGGGGAACACCAACACTAGAATGTGTTTCTCAGCCACTGAAAAAAATGATTTGTATTAAAATACGCTCGAATCCTGAGAAAAACAGCAAAGTTCCGAGAGCTTTTGAGGACATCACTGGTGTATCCTTCCCAACGTTTGGTTTTCGGTTCCTATCTGTGTCCCTACTTCATCACCACACCGTCTCATTACACACAGAGATGTCTCTTCTGTCCCATAAAATTATATCAAAATGTAATGCAGTTGGTTTCACAGCACTGTGCCATAAAACTGGTCCCTTTCCTGTTGTTTTTGTTTGTGCTTGAGGACAGCTGCCTGTCCTAAAGGCAATTTGAGGAAATTTGAAGGTAATTTGAAGGTAATTTGAAGGTAATTTTCTATAACAGCTGTAGTTCCGGCTGTAGGGCAAATGACATGTTTTGTATTAATGCGCCCGTTCTGATGCGTTATCATTTCTGTAACAACTTACACATGGGCTTTTATGGTGGATGCGCCACATAAATGCACATAATCACTGTGATGGTGAGGTTCGCTGTAGGGAGACATGTAGGTAGGTTTGCTGTGTGACAATCTGAGGTAAGGCTGTAACTTTGAGTTTTCTGACACAAGAACACATGCTGTTTTTGGAAAACGATTAACTTTGGGTAGTAACAGTAGCTCCATTTCATCACATTATGATTATTTTCATATAACAGCATGTCTCATCCTGTTCTATTCTTTAAACATCCTATAATTCGGTTCACTGAGTGCTAAGGCAGACAAACCAGTAGCTCTGACTGAGGAACATGCTTAAACCTCTCTCACTCTCTCTCTCTCTCTCTCTTAATCTTCCGATCCTTGGACATATTGATGGGTGCGAGATGAGTGCTGACTCAGCAGTGCATGCGGGACAAGAAGTAATCAGTAACTCACTCTCCTTCCATCCTCAGAGGGACAGCTTGAGATGGATAAGCAGACCATCAGTTAATAAAGATGTTCAGAGCACATGTAGGTGCTCTGTCCTAGTTTTGCTGATTTACACACTTCCACAGTGTGTGTATATGTGTGTGTGGCTTAAAATCTTTTTCGATTGTACCAGCCAATCAGAAGAGTTGAACGGGAAGAGACAAAAGCTATCTTGAGTTTATAGACTGTATAGAAATCTTCAGGCGTGTGTGTGCGTGTGTGTGCGATTAAAACTTTTTGTAATTTGTAAACTTTTTGTAGTTTCTGTGACTACAGTCATGTAGCAAAAATGATTAGGGACAAAACAGTATATCTAATACCCAAAGTGCACAGCCTGGATACAAAAAGAAAGATAAGATAAGAAAGACATGTTTGGCAAAAAACAATACAGCTTATCACCCAAAGAACATCATATCCCACAGTGAAGCATGGTGGTGGCAGCATCACACTACGTGGCTGCTGCTCTTCAGCTGGGACTGGGGCTCTAGTCAAGATAGAGGGAATCATGAACAGCTCCAAATACCAATCTATTTTGGCAAAAAAGTTGCAGGCCTCTGTTAGACAGCTAAAGATGAAGAAAAATGTTATTTTTTAAAAATTTTATAATTCTAGCATGATAATGAGCCAGATCTAAATCCTAAATGTTTCTATTTATTTTTCACTTCAATTTTGTTGGTTGCTAAATCACAGTAAATGTGGGAAAACAGGGTGTGTGTGTGCACTTTATATCCATTGTATATCAAGAAATAGTGCTCAAACCTGTGACTTACATCACTGTTTATTTAAAAAAAAAATCCAGCACCTTTTTTTTTTTTGCATTTTGTCATTATTGATTTTCCATGTTCTTCAACTCAGCCAAGTGTAAATCTTTTCATTCAGATTTTATGATTCATTTAGGATGGAAAAACAGATTGATGATGTCTTAATTTTGTATTTTCTTTTAGCCTCTGTCTCTTTCTCTCTTTCTTTTTCACTCTCTCTCCATGTCTATCAATCCCATCTATCTTTCATTCATAAATAAACAATGTAATAATCTGCAGAG
Source organism: Pangasius sanitwongsei (assembly GCA_037576675.1). NCBI lineage: Eukaryota > Metazoa > Chordata > Actinopteri > Siluriformes > Pangasiidae > Pangasius > Pangasius sanitwongsei. The sequence goes on along the minus strand of CM075015.1, from coordinate 19,401,899 downwards.
AATTGTGTCTCTCTGGCAACCGGGAACTTTTTTTTCCGTCTTTCTATGTCTCTCTCTCTCTAACCTGTCAAATAAGCAGCAAGCCACTTTGAGAGGTTTATCGTGACCCCCTATACCCCCCAACACACACACACACACACACACACACACACACACACACGTGCTGAGTCAACTCAACCCTGAGCGAGAGACAAACATAGAAATACAATGAGAGCTGGTATTGTCAGCATTGTCTTGTTTACATGTTTTTGTTTGCACATTTGCTGTTATTCTATCACCTTGTGGCTGCTACGGCAATGGTGCGAAGAAAATAGATGGTCACTGAGAACGAGAGAGAGAGAGAGAGGTGAATGGAGGAAGATAGTGACATAATAAAAAGTGAGATGAGAATAGGAAAGAATGAAACAGAGAGTGGAAGACAGCACAAAAGAGAGAGGGATAGTTAGGGAAATAAGGGACAGAGAGAGAGAGAGAGAGTGAGAGAGATGGAGAAAGACGAGGCGAGACAAGTTAGGGAACTGAAGGAGGATGAGAGCGAGGAGGAAGAAAGAACGACAGAACAAGACACATAGAGCTTCCTGCATCCATTCATCCCTCCTTATCCCCACAGCACATGCCTCTCTCTCTCTCTCAGTCTCTCCATTATCATTTCTCGTTTCAGCCTCTCCCTCGTTTTCCGTCACCACCAGCACTAAATGACAGACTGCAGTGTAACGGTGAGGCTGTTCTAATGCTTGCTTGCTCTTTCTCTCTCTCTCATTCCTCCTACTCAGTGGAAAAAGCTTCAAAGGCATCGATTACACTTGATTCCTTTCAACTACGTGGCACTCAGAAGCAAACACGACACACACACACACAGTTACTGGTTTATACACCTACCTAGGTCATCATACAAGAATATTACACAACAAATTCAGCACTGGTACTTGGTGACGATACGAATCACTCGTCATTGCTTCCAGTGCTGAATTGGGTTAAACGTCATGCCAGGGTACCATGAATACCAAATCGAGACATTTAAGTGAAGCTAGAAATAGTACACATCATCAATTTGTCAAAGGCAATCGTCATAGAAGTATCACAAGTCAGTTATAATCACTTTTCTATTGAATAGGCAGTCGTCAATAGTGCCTGATAACATTCTCGTCGAGTACAATGGAAACTGCGGAAAGTTCTTTGTGGTCGGCTGCTTCGTCTCTTCACATAAAACCAAATGTCAAGTAAAAGCTCAATCAGACCTCAAAGTTTTTCTACTGCGGCTTCTCCTGTTAGTGTTAATGGGCTTTTTTTTATGTTAAGAGCAATCTGAAACATAAATGTCAACATTAGTGACATAGCACGCAAGTAAGCAAAATTAAACAAGTAAGCAAAACTGTCAATTTTTAGCTCTATTAAATAGGCAATAACAATATGAAACAGATTTTATTTATTGTTGAGACATTCTACAAGCTCGATAAACAACATCAATTCAATTAAATGATAAGATTTTGTGTAGTAATATTTCATGTAAAAGTAATATTTCACGTACAAGATTAATCATTTAAAATCAAATTTATAGGATAAACTAGTGATTACATGAGGGATAAACCACAACGCGTGTTGTTATATGAAAATAATCAATGACACAGTGGCGTGATGTGCCCCGAAGTTGATTATTTTCCAATAACAGCATGTCCCAAAGTGTTTTATTGCTCTCATACCACCATAGCAATATGAAAATGGTTTTGGATTTTTATTTATTACAGAACATCATAGTTTTAATCCATTTGTAGTTACGTTTAATGTTGTACAAATTCTGTGTAACAACTGTTCACTTACGTGAAAGCAGCTATAAACAGCCGTTTCCTCATCTCGTTTTATTTGTTAATAAGACAAAAAAGATGTAGCTTGTCATATTACCTAGAAACTGCAAAGTCTTCTGTCTTGAAGACCTTCCCGTGTCAGAAAATGCTCTGCTTTACCTCGTACTGTTGCAAAGTGCTGACACTGGAGACTCCTTCCACAAAACTTATATACACCATATCAACACATTTTTAATCTGTTTATGCGGCGTGTCCACTATACAAGTCCCCATGTACGTTGTTACTATAGAAACAATAACATAATACAACAAGCGCATTAATATAAACCTGTGATTTGTATAATAGACGGAAATTCTGTCAGAGCTGCTGTTACAGAAAATAAATCAATACGTTCTGAACAATCAGAATTGAGAATTCACCAGTGTCTTGATATAATGGGAAAAACATCATCGCCGCACAATCTCCTGAGAACTTCTGTTGTTACGCAGTGGGAAAAAGGACAGAGGTTCTCGTCTAGTACTGCGCTGTCTGGTGGACGAGCACTATAACATTAATGCACACAATGGTCCTACACACATAAACAGAGACTGTCGACAGAGTATAGGGTGAAAAAATAAACAGCTCTGTTGGAACCTGCGATCGGAATGAGTTCATTCGGACTGACGAAAATCCTTGCGTGTGAACACAGCCTGCTGAGGGAAGTCAACCATGATGGGTGCCATATTTGGACAGAAACGCACACATTTGCTGCACAGATGCTAAGAAACCCTCTCTTCCAAGCATTAACAGCGTAAAATCTGGTAATTAGTAATATTCAGATATTCAGTCATGTCAGTAAAACACAACCTAGAGCTCTGTAGTGTGTGTATGTGTAAGTGTGTGAGTGAGAGAGAGAGTGTGCGTGAAACAACACGCAATGCAGTATAGTTGTGAAGCCAAACATTAACACAGCAGACTAAACACTTTAAGACAGCTCACGAATGAACCAAAACAAAAGCCTGCCGCTGTTTTAAAAACATGGCCGAGACTTTGAACATGCACTTGTTTGTTCGTTCGCTTCTAAGCTAACATACGCAGAAAGTGCAAATAAAACATTTAAAACCTACGCGGTGGACTTTGAAGATGCTCACAGCCAGTGTTTATAGCGTCCCTCCAAACTGAGGTGTTGACAGGCAGTTATTTCTAAAGGGACCGACTGGTACGTATGAGCACTTATTAATTACGAATCATATTAACGTCAATTTATTTGTAGTTAAAAGTGGAAAAGTGCGTGAACTGATGTGACGTGTTGATATTAAAACGTTAGAATCATTTATAATATGTACGCGCTAATATCCATACACTATCGTTATGTTTTTCTCAAAATTGCAAAAAAAATAGCTAATTGTTGTTCTAGGTAATAATGTATCCCTTTTTGCATAATTAAAATTATTAGTTGAAGTATTTGATTTTGTTTTCTTACTAATTATATGAATAAGGGGGGGCATGGTGGCTTAGTGGCTTAGTGGTTAGCACATTTGACTCGCGCCTCCAGGATTGGGGGTCCGAATCCTGCCTCTGCCCTGAGATTGCATGCTCTCCCTGTACTTTGTGGGTTTCCTCAGGGTACTCCGGTTTCCTCCCCCAGTCCAAAGACATGCATTGTAGGCTGACTGGCATCTCTAAATTGTCCTTAGTGTGTGAATGGGTGTGTGAGTGTGTGTGCGATTGTGCCGTGTGATGGGTTGGCACCCCTTCCAGGGTGTCCCCCGCCTTGTGCTCCAAGTCCCCTGAGATAGGGTCCAGGCTCCCTGCGACCCTGAGCAGGATAAGCGATACAGAAAATGGATGGATGGAACATGAATAAGCTGAGAAAATATGTAGAACATGATAAAGAAATGATGGTTTAAGCCATGACCTCATTGGAAAACTATTACGTGGCAGGGAACATCCCTTTGGAAACCTGCACTACAGTCCGGAATACATGTTTGTGTTTACATGGCTATACTGTCAATCATTTTATAGACACTCCCTCACATTCCTTCACTTCGCACCCTGCTAGCATGCTAATACCACTTATTATGAAGAAAAAAGGACTTGTGACCATTCTCATAAATCATTATGAGCCAGACTTTGTTTAGAGTGTTATAGTTTATAGTGTTATATTTGCAGTGTGCTTGAAAGTGATGTCATGACAGTCCTTGCTAATGCTAACTCTAGCTGAACCACTGCTTTGTGTTCATGGGTGGGGAAAAGGGGGGGAAAAAAATCATTCGAATCTTATTCAGCTCCACCTATATAAGTGATAAGACCTAATCTTGACAGGTTTTGAGAAATCTTACCTAATGCACATTTAACTAATGTTTTGTTCTTTTGCATTCTGTATCAGAAGCCTCAATTTAAAAAAAAAAACAAACAAAAAAACAAACAAACAAAAAAACGGTCATTTAACATCTTCAAACCAATCAATAAAAAGTATTTTCCATAGCTACTGTGTAATATTTAATAGTGTGTGTTTTTTTTTAATTCTTTTTGTCACAACATATTTATAAAAGTAATTCTGAATTGTACCAACATTCAAATAATGCCCCAAATAGTGCTGGCCAATATGAAGATATAATATCAATATCCTGATAAATTATTTCCCAATATAATTTTCTGTGATATCGCATATATATCTATATATATTTTATAGGTATTTATGTATATTTATATCTATAAAATTTTGTACTTAATCTATAAAGCTGTAATTTATTATTATACATTTCTTGGAATTTATTCTTTAATTTATTTGTTTAGACTTTATGATTTGTGAAGTTATTCTCAGTTTTTTTTAACAAAGAAAATACTATTTTGCTGGCTGTTTGTTAGCAAACCTACAGATTATATTTAAATTTAAATTATTTTCAGTTTTAAAAAAAAAAAAAAAAAGAATACTATTTTGCTGGCTGTTTGTTAGGAATATGGAATTTTTTCATATCGTCCGCTCCTAGTACCAAACTGTTTGCCTTAAGAATTCACAAACAAGTAGATAAATGCTAATCTTATTATAAGATTTTTTTTTTCTTCCAAGGTCACATTTGATTTAATTCTTATTTGTCTTTTTTAAATTCTGAAATAAGGCAGAATATCTTGCTTGGGGAGCTTGTGATTTCCTCAGACAGCTGTAGATGCTTAAACAGAGCGAGGTGAACACTGTAGTCGTGCTTGTGTTGGGATGAACTGTACCAGCTGGCAGATGGTTTTATCAGGAGCCGTTTGGTTCAAGGACGGAGGAGCAGACAGCACGTCTACCAAATCCCGCACACACACACATACACACTCTCAGACCAAATACCAGCAACCCCAATTACAGCAGGGTCGAAAGTTCTGAGTGCACGACCAAGAATGAGTTCAACTTCAGCCGTTATAATACACTAAGCCTACACTAAAACTGAGCCTAAAAAAAATGTGACAAGATTTCATTTTCAAAGCAGGATTTATCAGGTTATATTATTTTATTCATTTTTATAAACTGTTGTGGCATTGTATATTTCATTCAGATGCTAACATCTTATACTGTTAACACAGCATTAACAGCTATCAAATAAAATAAAATAAAAAAAATGAAAATAATGAAGAGTTACATAAAGACAGGAAAGAATAAATAAATAAATAAATAAATAAAGGAAAATAAATAAATAAATAAAGGAAAATTAACTACAAGATATATTATACGATATACAGTACAAAAAAAATACACATACATTTGGAAATTTCTTAATGTTTTTATTCAGCTATCTATTTAGTATTTTATTCAGAACTACTTATTTGTTAGTACATTCCTTTTTCATTTTACCGATCTGATCCTCCGCACATATCGACTCGCTGCTCTGTGCTGATAAAAACACACATTTATGCTATTAGTGAAGATTAATGGAGCATAAACCAGTAGAGCGTTCAGACTTTTGGACCTTTGCATGGTACATAGACGGTGTCCGATCTAATTTATGGGGGTCTAATAGAGGGGATAAGACTACCGTTTAACACATGAATTACTAACTCTATCGCTCACACACACACACACACACACGCACACACGCATACACATCTCCACATCTATACACAGTCGCTCCCACACCCAATGGCTGTGTACAACACAGAATCATGAACAGATGGAGCATCCACCATTATAACCGTCTGCACCAGCCAATCACAATCAAGCGTGTTATCACAATCAGTGCGCGCATGAGTCTGATTACAAAGCAAGCAGCATTCGTTTCTGAACTAGCCCGAAAGACATGGTCGAGCTCCTTTCCTCCTACTTCTTTACTGGCTCGAGAGAGTGAAGCTGTAGAGGGTGGAGGCAACATGAGGCATAATGAAAACATTTCCTTTCTGCCCGTTTTTCTAGCAATCACTCGTGGCTAATGTTACACTCTAACAGACATCGGTGACGTAGTGAAAGCGAGTTTAAAGTGGGGGAATCCCCAGTTAGGAGGCTGTCGTCTGCTGTATTACCACTATCTCTTATCATAACTAGACAGTACAGTGTGTTTCGAATTAGCTTCATAGCTAGCGATATCTACACTGAAATCTCCTTCCTCACCTTTTTATTCCAAATTCTGATATTATTCATTCCATTTTAATATATTACTAAGATTGACAGTTGTTTTTTTTTTTTTAAGGTGGACACATGCGCTAGTCAAAATAAGTACCGCTGCATAAGTAATGCTAGGATTTTACCTCAGGAATACAAGTGCTACTTAAAATATGTAGCCTCTCTAGAACAAATATGGAATAAAACACGACAAAATGAATACTTAACGTCTGACCAATCAGATTCAAGAATTCAATGAGGGTATATCGTATAACATTATATTAAACAACTGTCAGCACAAACCAGTTATCTTCTACAAGCGCAACGTGTCTCTTCCAAGGCTGGACGCCCGAAGAGTGGGAGCCTTTGGATTTGGACATTTTCAAGTGACCATATTTTGGCAAAGTGCCTGATGAATCAATAACTCTGTTGACCATTTACTCTACTATCCCCTCCTGTGTAAGTGTGTGTGCGTTAAGTGACACCAGATGCTCAGACAAAGGGGTGTGTGTGCTTTCTGTAGCACATTCCAGTCCGAGGCACTCCAGCTGACCCAGTGCTCCAAAACAAGTCATGCGAGCTCTTTGTGTGTGTGTGTGTGTGTGTCTGTTCAAACAGTCCAGACCAGGTCAGCTGGCATAACCTGACTCCTGATCTAAGATCAGTAGTATATATATATTTAGCTGATACGTTGCTAGCTCACACATACGAAGTAGGGGTTTATTGTGTTATGAAATAAAGCGTAACATTAGCTATAACATCTATAACATGTAGCTACAGGTCATTTGAGTTTAGCATCTCTGTGTCCTGTCAGGCTTGAGTAGGTTGAGTTATGCAGAGAAGTATCTCATATGCTACCTGTTAACTGTTAGTCTATAACTAACTAAGCTAGCAAACCAACAGACTGAGATATAGCAAAGTTACATACCTTTTTTTAGCAACTCGCCTGTGTGATCTTGTTAGCATGAATTCTAATTCAAACACTAGCCTTCCGGATACTGCTTGTGAACTGTGAGACGCTAGTTAGATTTCCATCCACCTAACAGCTTACTCACACTGCCTGCATTATCTATTTGTATGTTATTAGACCATTGGTAGTCTCATGTTTTGGATACTTTTCTGGCCACAAGCTTCAGCATCATTAAGGCTGAGATCTGTTGGATCGCCGCACTGCGGGCTGCCAGTTTCTGACTGAAAACAGATTTTTGAACACAATAAGAGTTTCGGAAGTTGACAAGACTTGGAACAGTGTGATACAAATCCCTTTTTTTTAAGACTTGCCTGGAGTTTATTAATTACATCATTTTAATCTTGTTGACTTCCTTACAATTTGAAGGCAACACCTATGTCACATGGCTGCTTGCCGCATAAGAACAGCACAACAGGGTATAACAGGTAGTTTTATAATTATTCATACTACTCATGCCATCCCATTCAGATCCCCATACATTTACCCCACCATCACACGATTGGTCACTTGCTGTACAAGAATAGGAAGGTGCCATATATGACAGTATAATGAGTCGTTGGCTAACTCACTGCAGGCTGCCGAGTCTTCATCTTGTTGCTTCTTTTTAGACTATTTAACACAACATTTGCTGAATAATCATAGCACGTGCATGTTATGTTACTCACCTTTTAAACACCTCGCTCGGGTTCCTCTCACACTCTCCAGGCTTCAGAGTGCTCTGGATGGCAGGGTCACGAATCTTCTCCTCATACTGCGGTACGAGTCCGCTTCTGCAGATCTGTGTCACCAGGCCTCGTATGAACCCGCTCACACACACCGTGTCAGAATCGTCGGCGCGGCAGAAATGAAATGCTAAGCAGAATTGGCTTAAACCGCGATGATTGCCATGCTGCGAGCTCGGCCACAACAGCTCCGTGCAAAGTGCTGTTTTGCCGCTTCCTGGTCCTCCAACCAGCAAAACGCCCCATGATCCTGATTTCCCTGCACCTGATGAAGCGCCACCCCCTGAGATGGGTGGACCTTCCCTTCCTGGGCCACAGGAAGTGCCAGTTTTCTCCTGGAGGCAGTGCTGGATCTTGTGGAAAACCCACTCTCGGCAGTAGAAGCGCTTTCCCTGAAGTAAACTCGTCTGAGCCATGGTAACAGATTTATGGCTAGCTACGCACACACCAACCCATTGCGCCACACATGCGCGCTTCGAGGACGCATCAGGTTATTCAGTGATGGTGCTTCTTTAAAAAAAAAAAGACAAAATCACATCAAAGGAATAGAAATAGCTCAAAACATGGCAGGTTGTTGCAGATTCAGCCTACGATGCAGATTTCCCAAATTTCCCATTTGTGTAGCATGTTGAAAAAAATGTTCACATTTATCATGTCGTTATTATTGTGTTATTGTAGGTATTGTTTATTATCCAGATCCTGAAGGGTTCATAGTGTCCATCCCATTTCATTTCATTGTTGCCTTTCTCTGTGGAAAAAGAAATCAGAAAGCTTTAGCATAGACACAGAAATTGATTCAGAATGCAACAAAAGTAGCCTAAATAAGCTTTCCGTTTAAGCAAGTGATGACATTAGCCTACATCTTAATCCATATATTCATCATATATTATCCCTTCTAGAATTGTGTACACGAGACGTTTGTTTACTCACAACCCTTGCTAACTTCTATGCTTTTCTAACTGCTAGCTAACATGTAACATGCATGACCTATACTGGCTAGCTATATGTAATAAATGCATAATTCTCATGCCACACAAGTGGCCCCATGCAACATAGGTCATTATAATAATTATAACAACTCATAAGCACTTATTATCAACCAACACTGTAGCTAAATGTAATGCCAAAAAAGTTTACATAATGGAAAACAAAGTGGCACGCTAGATAGTTAGCTAGCTAGCTTGTGTAGTGGTGTTTAAACGTTTGTTTTCCCTCTAAAAACTGGCTCACACAAACATATATACACAAAAATTCACCATTCTAAAGGTTTATACTCCAGTATGATACTCTGATACACTCATTTGATGCGCTAACATTACAACACATCAATTCTATGAGCACTCTGATTCACCAACTGGATCTTATATTGAATCAATTCTACATATACTATAATAATACCATAGATATTTTGATACAAAAATACCCTGATGTACACCAATATTACAAGTACTCTGGTACATTGAGTACATCACTGATACAATGATACTCTGATATATAGGATTGATATGACTATATTACGATACATGAAAACTACAGAAAACTACACCGCTACATTAACACATTAACACTGGGTGTATTCTGATACATTGGATCAATACATCAATACTACACCACAATAATACTGCAAACACTTGATCAATGATACTTCGATATACACTAATACTACTAGTACTACTTTACACTGATACATTGATGCACCAATATTTTGATACAGTAATACACACACAATGATACATTGACACATGGATACCACTGATACACTGATGGTTTGATACACTAATACTACAATGCACTGATACTATGGACACTGAAATCAATACTACTAGTATACAGAAACTAACTAAGACACTAACATTATTGATACTTTCATATACACCAGTACTGCAAATACTCTGATACCATGATATTTTCATACAATAAGACAATATCATGACACATGGATACTACAGATACTCCGCTATATTAACTCAGCAATACAATGATACTCACTTGATTCACTAATACTACAACACTACAACGAATACTACAATGAAACTACAGATACTTCAACACAATAACACTCTGATCCCAGATCAATAGGTCAGTACTACACCACACTAATACTGCAGATACTTCAACACAATGATACTCTGATACTGGATCAATACGTCAACACTACGCCACACTAATATTACAGATACTTCAACACAATGATACTCTGATACTGGATCAATACGTCAACATTACGCCACACTAATACTGCAGATACTTCAACACAATGATACTCTGATACTGGATCAATACGTCAGCATTACGCCACACTAATACTACAGATACTTCAACACAATGATACTCTGATACTGGATCAATACGTCAACACTACGCCACACTAATACTACAGATACTTCAACACAATGATACTCTGATACTGGATCAATACGTCAATCATACGCTACAATAATACTACAGATACTTTGATATACACAGATGCTACAAATACTCTGATACACCGATACTTTGATACAGTGATAAACCAGACCAAGACACCAGTACAACAGCATGCTAAATATTGACAATTCGCCCTGCTGAGAAAAACAACAGAAACCCTTGTAAAATTTATAATGGTTTTAATGGTTATAATGGGAATTGTATTGGTTTTAATGGAAACTGTAATGGTCCCTGTGGGTCTCTACTGGTAATTTGTTGGAATGTTATGTCTAGTGGATACCATTAAGGACCAATTATTGAATGGTAATGGTTTTAATGGTAAGGTGATGGTTTCTAATGGTATTTGTAGTGTAAACCATTAGAACTTCTGTGATGGTTTCTATTGTTTTTTTTTTTATCGCGATACTACGATAAGAGAAACGATACGCTGATAATCGGAAACACTCGTGACTTTATGTAATGTGCAATCACACGTGTAATGAATGTGTAATAACCTAAGTATCGTTCAAAGTCTGGTTGATTTCCTATCGATCCCACATGTCGATATACTTCGATAATCGCGGCGCCTTCTCATCATCAAAATCCATTCCTATATCGAGAGATTGGAGTTAACATCTATGAAGTCGGATACTGCTTGCAGTGCTGCATGTCTCATTGTTTGCTACGATAAAAATCGCATAATACTGGAGTCTAACTTCAGGCTAATTTGCACCGAGCATTTTTTCCCCTCTTTTTTTAATGCTCTTGCTGCAAATTTTTTCTTTCTCAGCTCAAATAACCGACGCTTTTTCTTCTTCTTCTTCTTCTTCTTCTCTCACCTCTCACTCACTCCTGTGCTTCTCCTTTAAATCCAGAACAAATTTAAAAATCCGATCCCGGAAAGGATATCCGTCGTTATTTGTTAGTGCAAAAAAAAAAATTAAAAATAAAATAACGACTCTTATTTTTTCATATCTCGCTGTTCGCCCCCGCTCGGTTTAGTTGCTCCGCTCTTTTCTTCCAGCGGGACACCGGAGCGCTCGCGCATACAAAACAGACACCGAGGTGGGCTGCCTGCGGTGTTGCCAGATCCTTGGTTTTAGTGCGGATTTAACCTACTTTTGAACCTGGACTCATCATGAGCACGAGTTCTGTGAGTTACTGTATAAAGGTATTATATTGTGTGTCAGCGATTTGGTCTACTCATACACACAACTATTCTTTATGACAATACAGTGTCATTAAATGTATGTGTTAATAGTAGTATGCACTGTATTCTATACATTTTGTAATTATTTGGCATGATGGTGATTTTTTAAAGCAGTAGTAAGATTTGTGTACATTCTTCTGGATAAAGGTGTCTACCATTTAATTTAAATTTACAAATTTAAATTTTAAAACGATACGCCTGTATTTTGAGTTTCGGGGTTAGTCTATTATTTGGGCTGCCTTTAAATGGAACTAGCATGCATACCTGGCAACCCTGAGTACTACGTCACTGGTGTAGCCGGAAGTAAACTCCCAAATCGGAAAATGAACAAGCTTGCTTGAGTTCAAATTTGATTCACGAACCAGAAAGTTCCTGGATGAGCAAAAAAATGGCTTACGCCAAATGTATCGGTGTATATATATGTTTTTCCTATATATTTTTTCGTACTCTACTTTCAGAACTACATATCCATGGACAAATCAGATACCGTCGCCACATCCGGGTATTACGGCCAGATTAACCCACTAATAACTAACCAGATATACATATGTAGTTATCTAATCGCAGAAAACTTTTTTATTTCATCTCTTTAATGCAAAAACATGTCTTTAATGCAAAAACAGCTCTGAAACGCTGTGACTGATAAAGATGACTGATAAAGATTCATAGTTAAACAACATTTAACGCACAATAAACTCGTTAGGCTGGAGAGTGGGATTATGGGACGTGTAGTTTGTAGACCGCTAATGCTCTATGCTATATTCCAAAGAAAAAAAATGTAGTGTAAAATATCCTTCGAGAAGCTTCAGAAAGACAACATACTTTGTAAGTTATAGAAATGATTATAATACTTTTAAAGTGAGCTGAGCTGACTGAGGTGAATGGGGGATTTCCGACATGAAGCAAGGGATTCTGGGATTTGGTGTTTTTCAAAATATTGCAAGGGAATTGTTGAATTAATTATCCAAATCTTAAATAGTTTCCAATATTGGACATACATTATGGTGCACTATGCAGGTGTTAAAGGCCCATTACATTCCAAAACACTTCTACAGTGAGTAGAATATGATTTAGTATTCAGTCATACATACACTGATCAGCCATAACATTGAAACCACTGACAGGTGAAGTGAATAACACTGATTATCTTGTTACAATGGCACCTGTCAAGGGGTGGGATATATTAGGCAGCAAGTGAACAGTCAGTTCTCGAAGTTGATGTGTTGGAAGCATGAAAATTGGGCAAGCGTAAGGATCTGAGCGACTTTGACAAGGGCCAAATTGTGATGGCTAGATGACTGGGTCAGGGCATCTCCAAAACGGCAGGTCTTGTGGGGTGTTCCCAGTATGCAGTGGTTAGTAACTGTCAAAAAGTGATCCAAGGAAAGACAACCGGTGAACCAGCAACAGGGTCATGGGCGCCCAAGGCTCATTGGTGTCATCGTGTGAGGAGCGAAGGCTAGCCCGTCTGGTCCGATCCCACAGAAGAGCTACTGTAGCACAAATTGCTGAAAAAGTTAATGCTGACTATGATAGAAAGGTGTCAGAACACACAGTGCATCAAGGCTTGCTGTATATGGGGCTGTGTTGCCGCAGACTGGTCAGAGTGCTAATGCTGACCCCTGTCCACCGCCAAAAGCACCTACAATGGGAACGTGAGCATCAGAACTGGATCACGGAGCAATAGAAGAAGGTGGCTTGGTCTGATGAATCACGTTTTCTTTCACATTATGTGGATGGCCGGGTGCGTGTGCGTCTCGTACCTGGGGAAATTATGGTACTCTGGAGGTAGAAAATTGTAATAATATAATAATATAAATCAGCAATCAGCTGGCAAAAACTGATTGTGATATTTACTGTTCGTAATCACTCAATTCACTTGTAGTCTTGAAAAATCAACCCTGAATGACTTGCATATTAATACGAATCTTTATTTACCTGGTGTCCAAGGTTTATTCTATAATGAAATTCTGAGTTGACGTTTTTAGTTTAAACATCGACACATTGGTCTTTTACGTTGGTTAATGGTTCCCTATATTACCCACAATGCTGTTCAACTAACTGCTGATAGTGGCAGCAGTGGGATTTCTCTCTCACCTCATGTGTACCTAAAGAAAAAGAAAGCTATGCGGCAGCGCTTTAGTCTTTTAGTCTGTCCAGCTCTCTCACCTCCCCTTGCCATCTTGTAGATCGCAATTGTATTCTGGAACTTTGACTCCAATGTTTTGCAGTCTTTACTACTTCTACGCTGGATTTCTCACTGATATGATGCTGAACGTCGCTGAAGAACGGTGAGTGAGAAACAAATTTCTTGCTCTTTGGGGATTTTTTTCAGAAACTAACAACAAAAGCTGACTTATCCTTTATTTTTGAGATCAGTGAATTTTTTTTTTCTCCTATTAAACACCAGTGTGACTGCATTAGCTATAACATCTCACAGGAATAACAAAGGGTGCATCTCAGTCAGCTCCCTAGTTCAATAGTCAGGGCACTGATTAGGTAGTCGGCCATTTTAAGGGCTCTCAATCGCAACATCCTTCCAGTGCACTGGAACTTTCGCTCTCTAAAAATCCCACAATGCAAAAACCAGGAAGCATCGATGCTCACTATGTTCCCTTACTGGAAATGACGTCATATTTTCTGAAGCCGCCGAAATCGTGTACACAATATATTGATTCACAACCTAGGGAGCTAGGGAGCTGATTGAGACGCACCCAACAATAGACAGTACAGCACCGACCAACAAATTAGCCCCAGAATCACTAAACACATCACAAATATTTCAATATAAACTTGTTTGCAATGTATTTAAAATACACTCTCTGTACATTGGATTTGGTCTTCTTTCAGTTCCATTTTTTCTTCAAGGATATCACCAATTCCATAACATTAATTAATTACACCTCCTATTCATCATTAATGGGTTTTGTTTGATAGCCTAAAATGTGATCGTAATTATATTTGAACAATTGTCCAGGACAAAAATCTACCTCATTTGCCGAAAATTCTCCTTTGAGCTTGAACTTATCTGCTTTGTCATTTGCTCACCCGTTTTCAGCTGGCTCTCTCTCTCTCTCTTCTTTTTTTTTTTAACAGCGCTGTAAAACACCCACACAACAATTTAGACATCAAACTAAATGCCTGCCATGATTTGCACGTACCAATTCAGTTTCTGCAGCGCAATGGCCATTTTAAGCTCCCCATCCTTTAACCAAACTGGAAACCCACTTGGCTGTTTCCCAGGCTATCTGACCCAATCAAGGGAATTTGGATAATTACTGCAATTTTCCCTTGTCTTTGTGGCCAGAGGAGAAGAGTTGCCAAATTTGAACACTAAAGTAGATCTCAAAGGGGGTGAAGGTTTCAATCCTACTGTGCTAATCAGCTGCCTCTGAGAAAATGGAAAACCTCCTGTGGGGTCTACTTGGCACCTACACACCAACGTGTCTCATTATAACGTACAGACCTGTGATTTCTCTTCCATTTCAGTCAGTGAGGGGGAGATCCTGAGTGCTGTGATTATGTAAAATATCAGCTTGCTACATTTGGGGCTCATTCTGCATGCTAAGCTCTTCACGTCCCAGCTCTGAAGGTTTCTGCTTAGTCATGGTTAAGCACTTAGGATACAGCAGTATCATAAATGATTTTGTGAAATCAAATGTCAATCAGCCAAGACACATTTGGCGTCTAAAGGTTTCTTCTTTCATTTTGCACTGAATCTATGATGCCAATGTAGATAATGTAATGAAAGCTTATAGCCACCAGTCAAAAATGGTTACATGACATGATATATGGTTAGTTAGGCATGCAGTTTACATTCATTTGAATAAAAACCTATATAAGCTGTCCTTGAGGCTGGTTTATACTTCTGCATGGGCAAGTATTTGTGGTTTGGGTGCAACAATCACTAATGACTAAGTATGAGGCAATAATTATAAAATCAATTACTATTGATTATAATTCATTAGAAACAAATTATCATTGAAAAAGGACAGACTACACTAGCCAATCATGGGCATCTGTGAGCTCATGTATGTGCAAGGGGGCGGATAGAGCTTTCCTCTGAGTGTGTTACACCGCCCCATGATGCAGCAGGAGCAGCAGTTCAAAAAGTTGCAATTGGCTGGCTTCACGTGATAGCCTTCACCCTCCCAGTTTGGTAGCTATAATATAATCTGGAGACCTAAGTGGTGAATGGGAATTGGGCAAGACTAAATCAGAGAGAAGATCGTGGAAAAATCCAAAAAGAAAGAAAGAAAGAAAAGAAAAAGGACAGAATGGTAAATAGGCAAATGAGGTTTTCCCATAGCTTTTATACTTAAAATAGTCCTGCTCTGTCTTCATAATTCGTGATTTAATGGTAGGCCTACTCCAGATTCTGAACAAAGTTGGGCATATATCGATCAGAGGCTACTAAAGCAAATTGTATCGTAGTAGATTCAGTGGTGTTGTCAATTATCAAATCGTTGCCTTAAGAATCAATATCGTATCCTGTGGAACCTGGTTTACATCCTTAGTTTCTATAGAAAAAGGATTTTTATGCCAGATGCTCCACATAATTTAAGCATAATAATAAACTTTTTAAAGCTGTGTTATTTAACCAAGAATAACATATGATATTGTTGATATAGTGAAGCTTCCTGGAGGGAGACATTTATTTATTCATTTATGGAAGGAGTCTTCAATGTCAGCGCTTTGTAACGGTCGGTAAGTTTTCTGCCAAGAGAGAGAAACAAAAGGGGCTGGCAAATATAAGCGATTGTTTATAGCTAAAATAAGTGAAAAGTGTTTTGTGTACTTTCCACAACATTACATGTAATTATAAACACATAAAAAGCCATTCTTTCATATATAGTATATACAGTTCATATATAGCATATTCATATATATATATATATATATATATATATATATATATATATATATATATATATTGTGTGTGTGTGTGTGTGTGTGT
>CM075015.1:19364942-19384741 GCA_037576675.1 Pangasius sanitwongsei | reverse complement strand
TATATATATATATATATATATATATATATATATATATATATATATATATATAATGTGTGTGTGTGTGTGTGTGTATACTGTTCAGCTATACCATTAAAACCACTGACAGGTGAAGTGAATAACATTGATTATCTTGTAGTTGATTATCTACAGTGGCATCTGTCAAGCATTGGGATATATTAGGCAGCAAGTGAACAGGAAGCAGGAAAAATGCGCAAGCATAAGGATCTGAGCGACTCTGACAACTGGTGTATTTGGATGTTTTCATATAATGACTGACATTACCGTGAGAATACTAATAAAATGTAAATTGTAATGTTTGAGCATCAGTTGTTTCTGCTTTTGTCCTCACTTAAAGAAACATTTATTTTATTAGTTTATTCTTTATTGGTGATCCATGTTGTAATATGTTTATTATCCAGATGACAGCTTGCATGAAAGTAGGTCTGTGTGTTTTATTAGCAAACAGATGGTGACCCAGTTTAGGCTGGAGATATGTATTATTAGATAATAGATGATTGCTGCTGCCTTTTTGTCCAGCTTTTCCCTCCTGGGTTTGGGGTCGAACACTATACTCTAGTGATCTTCAGAATAATAGAATAATCAAAACGCTGAACATTTTCATGAGGATGGTACAAATGGTCACATGACCATAGCCATTTACCTGACTGCACCTTATTTAGGAAATGAGAAATCATTAAAAAAACATTACATAACTACAGACACACCTACTATATTTGGTAGCTATTATCTTTACAATGTCTGTTATTGATTTTAAGAAGGAAATATCAATGACTGCTGGAATTACACTGTAGTTTGCGGTAAATACATAATCGGCTGTTTGTAATCCTTACTACTCATTGTTTGATGTTGATGTTGTAGTAATTGTTGAACCAGAGCCAGCCAATGGGTCTGTAGGGCACTGGGCATGATTTTGAGAATGGGTTCCTCCAACATAAATTTAATTCAACACAATTTATTTGTGCAAACATAATAGTTAATTTAGTTATTTCCTTTTTTAAATTTTATTTTAATTTAACTTTTTTTAAATCTCATTTTCCCCCCAATATTGGTCATTTGTCAATTCCCACCACCCTAGCTCTAACACTAACTGTCACATGGCATGCATCTTCTGAAACTGCTGCTTATGCAAAGTCACAGGGTAAAAGCTCAACACACTCAGAGGAAAGCACAAATTGCCCCCTTCCCCATGCAAGAGCTCAAAGATGTCCAGGATTGGCTAATGCCTTTCTGATTGACAGGGGAGAGAGTAATGCCATCCCTCCCACCTAGAGTGCACAGGCAATTTTGCTTTCTTGGACTCCAGCTCAAGGACGGCTGTGGCATCATCAAAATCTCTCAACGCTTTTCTGTTGCACCACTCAGGAGCCCAGTCATTTATTTTTAATCATTTTGTTAGACAGCTCACTGGCTAACATTACATTATCCTAACTACAGCTTAGCCAGATTTCAGGCCTGAAACATGACAAATACGATATGAACAGAGTAATAAATGCAGTAGATACTGTTAGGATTTGACACATTAAGGTAAAATATGCATACCCAGAAGTCTGTACATATGAGAAGTCTTACGTAAAAAGTTGAACGTACTATACTTTTAAAAATTCAGTTAGCTTAAGCTACATAGCAAAAATATGAGTGATGTTACATTTTCTGATAGTCCTTTATTTCCAATCAACAGGCCAGACTCTGCTACAAACCTCAATGGATAAAAATTAAATATATAGAACATGAAAAAAATGTAACACTACTCGCCCAACTAATAAAATACTTGATTTTAAAAATAAAGATGTTGTTTCTTTGCTACTGCAAAGATAGTAGCAAAGTATAGTTAGTTATACTAGCTCACTAATAGCTTTGCTAGTGACACTAACTGCTTGAGAATTCTAGCAAATTTTTGTAATGAAATTCTGAGACGACTTTTTTAAGCTTCATCTTGCATACTAATACTGTTATCACATCCCTCGTGCTCCACATCTTGTAGGTCACTAGCTAGCCGAGCTGAGTCTCTGCAGTAACTCAGTGCAACTGCATCATATAGCTTCACTGCATTCTGGGATTCTGAGTCCAATGATTGCTGTCTCCAACTATTTCTATGTCAGATTTCTCATTAATATGACATTGAACATCGCTGGAAAATGGTGAGTGAGAAAAGACGCTCTTGCTCTTTTGTTTTTTAATGCTAACAGCAAAACCTGACCGTTATCACTTATGTTTGAGAGGGTTGAAATTTTATCTCCTATTAAACACCATTGTAACTGTGCTACCAATGTTCTTCTGCGACTTGTGTTAGCATACAACTACCATCTCCTCACAGGAATAACAAAAGAATACAGCATCAACCCACAAATTAGCACCAGATATGTGCAATCAGTGAGACAGAATGCATGATTTTGGCCACAAGAATCAGTCATTGATATTTTGAGATGTGGGAATTATAAGGTTCTATCTAACTGGGATAAAAATGTATACAAGAGAAGTTCTACACCAGCATATTGCTTAAAACACACTTTGAATAGTTGGAAAGTTGTATCTGCTTTAACTTTATCGACAGTCGAAACTTTATGGCTTAATATCTAAAAATCAGAAATTTTCAAGAATTTCGAATTTTAAAAAAGCTTAAAATTTCTCAATCAGGTTGTACATGAGTGTTGTTAAAAAAATCATGATTAGCATGTTACCTAGCTAATTGTTGTTAAAAGAATCATTAGCTGTGTTAACTAGCCAATATTCCCTGCAAACATTACCTAGCTAGATTGGACAAAGATTAGTTAATCTCAACTGTGTGATCCTTTATTTAATTGAATTAAATAACATCAATCTTGTCAATCTAGCCAAAATGCTAAAACACATTTCTAGTCAATGGTGACTAGCCTGCTAGATTTTGTAACTGGTTAAATGAGAGGTGTGGGTCTGTGTTTGGTAGGAACAGACTGGTACTGTTTTGAAAGTTATTTTCTGCAGATATAATAAATTCTGAGCAGACAATTGGGAAAATAAATCATGAAATCCTTCATTGCTGAGGTGTCCTTGAAAATGGCAGAACGGCATCGTGAAGGCAAAATGCCACAAAGGGTAAGGATGAATAGTGCCTTCACTCAGACATCAAACTAAATGTCCCTTCACTGGGAATGGGAATATGAAAGCATTTTCACAGTGATGTTGCACAATTATGGCACTTCTTTCTGGATGTTATGTGGGTTTATGAGTATTTTATCACAACAATAGCAAGAGGTGAGCAAAATGCAAAATAAAAACTCACGGCAGTGTTCAGACTGTCTCTGTCTGTCTGCAGACAGGAGAAGAATAAGAGAATGGAAAATGTGGCACTTCAGTCACCCAGATGAAAGAAACGGTGGCGGGGGAAGGGCACATACACACAAACACACACACACACACAAAAACAGTCTGTGTGGGTGTGTCTAAGTGTGACCTTAATACTGCAGTGTAAACACACACACAAACACACAAACACACACGCTTTCAATTCACATAACTAACCCTGAGGTCAGTGTTACATTGTGTGTGTGCTAGGAAGAAGCATGTTAGGACAAATCTAAAGAAAAGTAGAAAAATTTGTTTTTACCAGTATTGAGTGTGCTTTGGACAAACTTGATTGTAATTTAATATGCAAATCTATAGTTCTATAGTTTTATAGTTGTAACATTATGTTAAAATATACCAATAAACTGTAGATGAGAGTGAATCTGTTTAATTTATTAATGATGACATTATCATCAGAATGTGCGCTAACTGTCCACTTCGCTAGTTAGCTCACTAGCAAGTAGTATAGCTAAAGTTAGCAAGTGACATGGCTGCTAAACTTAACATGATTTAAATGATTTGTAATAATGCATAATTATTATTTCAAATACAAAAGCAAATGCAGAATAATGCTAGTTACATGTGCAGTTGTGGTCCTGTGAGCCCCAGATAACTGACAGGGATAGAGAGAATCCCCTAGATACCATTTAGTGCATGCGTGCATGCATGCCAAACCTGAAGTGAAAAATGACACTGTATTTGAAATAAATACCGCTGTCATAAAACCCTATTTCCCTGGAACCTTCTTGTGAAGTTTTCTTCTGTGAGAAGCGAGAAGAAACCTTGGGGGTTGTAATGGGTTCATAGAACCACAGTTACTTCTATGACTAGCATCGCATTTCACCCTTCCTAACTGCTTGGGGCAGTGAAAATCACCTGCATGCCACAATATTATGAGGAACCAACAATCTTTAGAACTACTTGGAAAGGTGCTCAGAGATGGCCGCTGCACTCATGCTCATGTAGTGTATGGTTGACATCCAGATAGCAGCATCTCAGACTTCTTGGAGCAGAAGGTCTCTAAGTAATGCCCAGGAGCAGATCCTCGTAGAGTGGCATTTCACAGTAGGCGCTGGACCACCTATAGTGCAGTCTCCAGTCTCTGTTTATACAAGGGAACTCCCCTCCCCAGTCTTTCCTCTGAGGAAGATGAACAGATGGTTTGAGGATCCGATGATGGCTGTTCAGTCTAAATAGTGCAGTAGGGTACATACCGGACACAACAAGTAACACTCTGCAGGTTCTCCCTCAGTATGATTTAGGTCATTGGAGAGTCAGTTGGCCATGCACAGTGAGCCGATTGCCAGAGCATGCAGCTCCCCTACTCTTTTTGCTAAAGTGATTTTAGCGGCACATATTTCAGTTTGGCATCTTGCCTATGGTCATAAGTAGGGGCCTTAAGGGACCCTATCAGAAGAGAATAATCTCACACCAGGATTCTGGGGAATCGGGGTGAATGGAGGCACCTCTCCCCTTTCCAAAAGTTGTAATAGGTTTATAAGCCCCTGAAAAACCATCAATGGTTTTTTGATGCGCCGCCACATAACACTGTCTGGCAGTCTCTGAAGATTTTGGGAAATGTGCAGAGCAACAGATCCAGTCGAAGGCATGCACACCATTTTCAGAACAGCTTCCACCAAAGAGCATACAAGGCCTGGGTACTAGGCACTCTTGCATTGAGGAGTGGTTGCTGGAATGCCAGGTTGCAGTCCTCAGTTTGTGAATGGTTCCCAGGGGCCCAACCCACAAGCACAGGTGACCTGGCTGGGGGTACTAAATCTCTCTGTCCATCTGGAATAGCAAATCTGCTCGGAGAGAAAGCTGTAAGGGGGTTCCGACCCCCAGTGAAAGCAGCAATGGAAACCAAAGCTTTGCCACCCATCTTGGGGCCATGAATAGTGGTAGAGCAGGAAGTTGTACAGTGAACGATGAGGCCCGGTGCATCCTATGGGGCTGTCAATCTCTACCATCCTATCCGGGCTATCTATTTCTACCAGGGAGAGCCACAATCAGCAATAAGTTGATTGGCACTGGTGAAGATGTCTACCTGCACCTTTTCCAGATCGGGTTACAACTTGTGGGTGCAGATGCCACTCTCCTGGGCATACACTGCACCGAGTGAGGCTAACCATGGCTGGGCTCACCTAACGGGCTTCCGTGCAAGGGAGAGAAAGCCGTTCCACCTTGTGCCAATATGATGATTGATATATATGGCTGTCACAAAATTGTCTGCTAGTACATGGTAATGTCACAGCACTGGTAAGAAGAACCTGAGGGCCAGATAGCGGACCGCTTGATAAGATGTACATGTGGTCCAATGTGTACAAGGCAAAAAAAGGGTGGGAAGAAGACTGTATGTCAGCGGTATTTATTGCAGATACTGGGCTATGCAGCACTTCATGATTTTGTTGTAAGGTCTGTATGTGCACGTGCACAAGAAGGTAGGCTATCCAGGTGAATCTCTTTCTGTCTCTTTTTCCCCCCCCTTGTCTCTACCAATTCCTGTATTTCTATGTCTTTCTAGTTCTCCTTCCTCTCTACCTATTTCTCTTTCTTTCTTTCAGTCTGTCTGTTTCTCAGTCTCTGTCTTCTCCAATCTCTCCCTTATCTTTGTCTCTTCCTCATCTCTCTCTGTCTCTCTTTATCTTCCATCCTCTGTCTTTCTTTCAATATCTCTATCTTTCTGTCATTTTCCATTTCTAACTGTTGATTCTGTCACTTTTCTCTACTGCTCAGGCAAGTTCCCATAGCAACAGGAATTCTGGGAAACCTGTTTTTCACACGTTCACCTGCCAAGTCCAGGTGCAGAGAAATTCTACCCCTCTCTCTCTCCCTCTCTCACTGTGTATGTGTGTGTGTGTGCGTGTGTGTGTGTGTGGGAGCGAGAGGGAGAAAGACAGACAGAGAGAGAGATTTAACTGACATGCATAGGGGCAAGACATGGATCTGCAGTGACAGGCGACTATTCATACCAGACTCTGTGTATGTATGTGTGTGTCTGTGTGTGTGAGAGAGAGAGAGAGAGAGAGAGAGAGAGAAAGGGAGAGAGTCTCTCTGGTCAGTAAAGAATAGATGAGTGGTTGATTACTAGCAGTAAAACTTGTCTTTTGCCTCACTGTTATCTTACTGTTGCTTGGCATACATCTGGAAAAAAAAAACATAGCCGCTTCATTCATATGACATACGATATGATTTTCGTAGTGAAATTCCATTTTTTTTTTCTCTAGATTGTGTGTACATTGGGGCTAATTTATTTAAGCCAGCTTCGGTGACACATCCATAAAACTTCATGAGCATTGACTGAGGAGGTGAATGTGAGGAAAAAATAAATACAAATGAGGCTGATCATTTTCTCAATCACTGATTTTTCCTTTAGATTCCTTTAGAAACTAACATTAGATAGACTAAGCAAACATTGTCCAATCACAGTAATGCCAGGTTACTGATAGGAAGCAGAATTTTTTAGCCCTGATATTCAAAAATTGTGACCAACCGCCACTAGTCCTCCATATTTTTTAAAAACTTCCATGGAACTCAAGTCTAGTAAAAATAATTATGGGATGGCCTATCTCAAAAGCAAACATTCTGCCTAAACATCCTGTCTATGAAATGCATCCTGAAATGCAGTGAAAATGATGGTAAGCTTGAAGCGTCCACTTTGGCAATTTCTAATATTGCGTGGGTTGAAAAATGCCGTACTTAGTTTGCAAAGTCAAAACTTCCTTATGAAGTTCAACACCCACTCAGACAATTTCTTATTTTCCCTCTCACACCCATACACACAGACACACACCCTTGTTACATAAACAGAAGGTCATAACTCTGGTGTGGTTTCTTTTGTCTTGGTAAGAAATGAGAGAGAAGGGAGAGTGAGAGAGGTTCAGATTTTTGAGTCTGGAGTAAAATTACACACCACTTCCAAAGAGAGAGAGTGTGTGTGTGTGTAAGCCCTCGTGGCTTTTCGTAGGTGGGTTTGTAAATGTGTGGCTGCTCCTACACTTTGTAAAGATCAGAGCGAGGGAGGGTGCCTGTGTGTGTTTATGTGTGTGTGCGCATGTGTGAGTGTGTGTATGTGTGTGTAGCGGTTTACAGTATGTGTGTTACGTAGTGTGTGAGGAGAAGAGCCTGCAGTAGAGTGTGTGTGTGTGCGTGCATGTGTCGTAGCTAGTGTGTGAGAAGAGCATAGTAAGTATATTAGAATGGGATTTCATTTTTTAAAATCTCCTCTGACATATTTGAAAATAAAAAAAATCTAAAACCAGCTTAAATAATAAATATTCACCCCCTCAGTGTACATTTGTAGCAATTACAGCTTTGAGTTGTCTCGGATGTGTCTCTATGAGCTTTGCACATTTTGATTTTGGCCTTTTCTCTCATTCCGCAATGCAAATTGTCTCCAGCTCTCCCAAATTAGATGGAGAATGTTGGTGGACAGCAATTTTTAGGTCATACCACAGATTTTCATTTGGATTTAAGTCTGGGCTTTGACCTTCTTTCCCCTTCTTTTATTCAAGCCATTCCTTTGTAGATTTTGCCCTGTGCTTTGGCTTATTGTCCTGTTGGCATGTGAATTTTCACCCTAGACACAGATTTTTGTTGACTTGGCTTTTGATCATCCAGACTTTGGTTGATTTGGCTCCATCCATGCTGCCAGTGATGGCAACAAGATTTCCAGTTCCTCCTGCTGGAAAGCTACACCACAGCAGGATGCTACCACCACCATGCTTGATGGTAGGAAATGGTGTTATCCGGGTATTGGACTGCATTTGGTCTGCTTTTAGACCAAATATCTCAACTTTAGTCTCATCAGACTACAAAGCCTTTTCCAAAAAGCTTTCAGATTTTGTCACATAGTTTCTAGGAAACTCCATGCATACATTTTTGTTAGCCTCAGATATGGCTTCCTTCTGCTCACTTTCCCACAGAGGCCAGGTCTGTGAAGAGCTGATGATATGTTGATGTTGATGTCTGCAAAGGTTCTCCTGTTTCAGCCAGTGAGCTCTGTAACCCCTTCAATGTCATATCTGGACTCTTGGACACTTCTCTGACAATTGCCCTTCTTGCCCGTGCGCACAGTTTGGAAGGACGGCCTGATTTTGGTAGCGTCTGGGTTGTGCCATATCTTTCCACTTTCTTATAATGGATTTCACAGTGCTCCTAGGAAGGTTCAAAGCTTTGCTGATCTTTTTATAACCTTTACCATTTTTTTTTTCCTATTAACTACATCATCTTGAAGCTTCATGGCCAGTTCCTTGGTCTTCATGAAAAAAGGACTGATCAGATTTGCCATTTTAGCTGTGAGACTTCCCAAAGTCAGTGATATTTATTGTGCAAGCATACATTTATATTATTATTATTATTTTTATTATTATTACCTACACATAGAGTGTTATATAATGTAGAACGTGTAGAAACTCAATTGAATAATTAGGCTTATATTCAAAGCGTATCTTCGTAGTATAGTGTTAGTAAGTTAAGTACATGGTGGTAAATTAATAGTATATAGTTAATACCTTTGTTTACTATTTATATGCTATATTAATAGTAGTGGTAGTAATGTTTATTAATATTGTAATTTGTTTTTATGTTTTAATATATATATATATATATATATATTAGTAATATGTCATTGGTAATATTGGCACAATATTATTAGATTAGTAGTATATTATTGGTATGTACTTTGGGAGTATTTGTGTGTGTGTGTATTAATACGCTATACTTTATTAGTACATATGAGTAAGTGTTCCTATTAGAATATTATTGTTATTAAGGAAGCATATGATAGTGCACTTTAGTATACAATAGTGATAATAGTAGATTGTAATTTAATATTATTTCATTAAATAATATTACTATTATGTTATTAGTAAATTAATGTATAGTATTGCTTTTAGTATATAATAGTGGTGTTATTAACATATATTTGTAATATATTATCAGTGACTCTATTACAAAATGTAAAATAATTGAGATAATACAGTATGATTATATGATTTACACATTTTTGTGATAGCATTGCACTCTCACTTGTCATACACACACACACACATACACACACAGTGATGAAAGGTGAGCATTCTTTCATTGTTTATGATTATGAGTTGGAAAGTAAGCTCGACTTCCAGACACTGTTATGACTGCAGAGATTGTGATTGTATCAGACAGCTCTCTCTCAGACACACACACACACACACACACATATGTACACACTGCAATGCCCTATATATATTGCATTGTGTCCATATTGCAAGAGACAAATACTATTTGAGCAGTGTGTGTGTGTGTGTGTGTGTGTGTGTGTTGCCAGACTAACAAATGTAGTCAGACGGTTCAGGCGAGGACAGCAGCCTTTGGAGTAATTGCATTTTCGGCTGCATTATAGTTTAAGTCATTATGCAGCTCTTCCTTTCCAAATCCCCAAAGAGACAAAAACATGGCTGTAGAGCAAGAATAGACTTACGTGCCTGCATTTGTGTGTATGTGTGTGTGTGTGCGTGTGCACAAGAGAGAGCTGTCTGATACTATGATACCATGTGTGCATCTGAGAGAGAGAGAGAATTTTCATACATAACTAAATTGTCATGTCTATAATGAACCAATTTTATATATAGGCTCTTTTGGCAAAAACTAGCGAACTGTTAAGAGCTATGGGTTTCTACATCGCTGAACTTACAGATGAATCAAAGGGTTTAATTAGACTCTGGGTCATAAATAACAGTGCAGCACTAATCTAATTAAACTAATTTATGCATCAGACCATTCATGTCACTGTGCCCACACTTCCAGGAGCGATTGCTGTGCTTTGATGAGAATGACTTTTGTAAGTGCAGACACAGCGCTGTTGAATTCTCAAAGCTGATTGGTCAGAAGGGGTTTATTAATTTTTTTTTAATACCAGCAGGCAAATCACAGGTTTATATTAATGTACTCGTAATACATTGTTTCTATAGTCACAACTCAATCACAGTAACTTACTCTATATGATGGACTAATGATAAATGGATCAAAAACTGTTATTTAACAAAGAACAAATGTGCAATCATTGATATTGTGAAGCTTTGTGAGGATTTGTTTATTTAAGGTCTATGGAAGGAGTCTCCAGCGTCAGCACTTAGTAACAGTCAAGCAGTTTTCTTCACAGTGGAGAGCTTTATGTCTCGTTTACTTCAAGATAGAGAAAAGAGGTTGGTGAAAGAACAACTGTCAAGAAAGTATATTGGCTATAATTTAAAATAAAACAGGAATTATCTTGTCTTGTGCATCACACCAACCCAACGTTGATTATTTTCCTAACACAGCACACTCCCTGAGTGTTTTATACTTTACTTATTAAAAATGGTGTTTGGTCAGGGAAATCATTACCATCTCTACTTCTAGTTAGAATCTGCTGATGTTTATGGTGAAATAGCACATGAAGTAGAAACCAGTGTTAACCAATGTGTTCCTACATTACTAAATGAATGAAAGAACAGAGGAATAAATGAGCCTAATTAAACTAATAGAGCAATGCCGCGCAATAATTTATTATGACCATCAGTCTATTTGCACTTTAGCTGTTGTTCAGTAATACAAGAATTCATTATGTTTAACAGTTCACTAGTTTCTACTTAAACATCTGTTTCTGTCAAAGATAGATAGATAGATAGATAGATAGACAGATATGAAGCCCCAATGTCTGGTCTGTCAGCATTCTGGTGTATGGCAGCGGAGTGGAACACAGAGACCTTACCTCAGCATTACTGTCCGAGCAGCGCACACTCATCTTCATCTCTGTCTAGGAGTAAACACACACTCGCCTCTCAGCAACTGATGGCAGCACAGTTATATAGAAGTCTTTAAACACACACACACACACACAAAGCTGATAGCTCCATCAATCTTCAACATTGGCTTTGGGATTAGATCTTCATTTTGTGCATTCATTGAGTTTTGATTAATTATTTCTAAGATTTGATCAAGTCAACACTCAGTCACACAGTAGATAGATATAACGGACAGACAGACAGATAGAGTTTATTAGCAATTAATACTCACTAAAAGGAGTTCTTTTTGTAAGTACACACAGTGAATGCAGCTAATATATAAATCATACATACCCAAATGGTGTATACTGTGGGCTTTTAATAGTTTATTAGTTAATGTTCACTAATGTTCACTAATTACGGAGTGGGTAATTACTGAGTACACACATAGCAAATACAGATAGTTTTTCTGTCTCCATGTTGATGGGTATATTAATATTGTGTGTGTGGGTGTGTGTGGAGCAGATGTGCAACATCACCTTGGTAAATACACTCCACCTACTTGTACTTCTCAACACAAGGTTATTAATATTTTGTTTGCATTTTTTTCTAAGATTTTGTTAGAGCTGTGATATATGCAGTACTTAATGCATGTATAGTAGACTTTTAAAATGTACTTTTAAAAAGTTTGGTGGGTGGGTTGGGTGTGTGTGTGTGTGTGTGTGTGTGTGTGCACTCACATTTCAGAAAACAGCACAGCAGAGTTTCATTTCCATACCAGAGGCCATTCTGTTCCATAAAGTGTGTGTGTGGGGGTCGGTGGGTGGGTGGCTGAGTGGGTGTGTATCTGAACAGTACAGGAAGACTTCTATTTTCTAATGTAATTCTATACAATGATATCGTTAGTTAGAACATGTGTATGGTCATTTTAGACTGTTTCTCACTATAGAGTTAACCACAGCTGCCTCAATCCATATTCAGGTGAATCAGAGGAACATTTATCTGCTGCAATTAAATATTAAATATCCATTTTAAGTAGGAAATGAGAGGCAAAAGTTGATCCCAGATTTCGCCCACCCCTTTTACATTGTTATTACTTGACAGATTCTTAACCCTCAACTGATCAGCTCTAGGCTTGGATTGCATGAAACGTATCTCGAACCCCAAAACATGATCATATAAACTGGAACAACAGCATGAATGTCCAGAGACTTTCTCAGTATTTCTATTTTTAAAAAATGGATACATGGTTGCTTATGTATGAACTCAGTTTGTAATGCCACGAAATAAGTTCAACTACATGGGCCTACTACATTTGATACACAAATTCTTACTATCCCAAAACGGAACTACAGAACCCGCGGGATAAGCCGACTAGCTAGCTAACTTGAGTTACTTGAGAACTTTGGGTTATTGTCTACGTGGAATTTTTTCACGTTCTCACCATTCTCCTCCCAAAAATATGTCGGTAGGTGGACACTAAATTTTCCTTAGGTGTGAATATATGTGTGTATGGTGGCCTGCGATGGACTGGTAAGGTTGGACAGTGCCAGAAATAGATAGCAATCACAAGCTGATTACTATACTTTTAGTTCTCATACATGAACAAATCCCAAAAAAAGTAAAGGCGAAGAGATATTTCTAGACCATGTTTGGTAGTTTCTCTGTTTTTCTTTGTTAATGAATTTAGTATTATGTGGAGCATCTGCCATACAAGTGCCACACTTAAAAACTGATGAAATAAGTTGAAATTAAAGTGATATTTGTATCAGATTGACTCAATTAATGTGCTCCTTTATGTGTAATTGTTATGTCCTCTACTGCTTTTAGCCAATAACCCTAAATAGGACATATACTAGTAAAAAATGATGGGGGAATATGATGGTTCTGGAGAAAGTTATTGGTAGTTGACTCAAGACTCCTGGCTCACACATAGCTACTCATTTTCCAGCATTGTGCGTCATTCCCTCAATCTCCCTTGAATCCTGTCAGCAAAATAGCCACCAAATATCCAAAGGCAACGCTATCACATTACAGCACTAAGCATGTCTAAATATACCCTGTGTTTAAAGGCCAATGGCTTTCTGCACGTTCGCTGGCATATTTTATCAGCATCACATAATAGGCATGCAGAATGGCCAGGCTATGTGTCTTGAGGTCTGTAAAAAGCAGAAAGCCAAAGTTCTCCTTTTACAATTGTGGCTTTATCCACTTCATCCCTTGTGGTCTAAAAAAATAGATATAAAGTCCAACTTTTAAGAGGAAAAGAGGGGGAAAAAACTCAGTTAGCATCAGAGCTAGCATCTGGGTTAGAAATGGCAGAACATCCATCACACCAACTCCTACACCGTCATGGGAGTGTCTGCCAGAGCTAACTTCCTGGAGCTAATGGATTTTATGTTTTCTTTTTCGCAAAGCTGGAGAAAAGACCTTGTTGTTTCAGACCTGATTTGTTCCCTAGTTAGAAATATTGTGTCCCACTGGCCCAGTCTGCCTTTTTAGATTTCTGTCTACTCTTCATTGCAAACAATGCCCTATATTCGAGGGTACTCCTGATGTATATGTATGTGTAAGGGCCGGCCTGTCCATGAGGCTGTATAAAAGTCCTTGCTAATGTTAGCTAACGTGTTACAAATGTAATTGAAAAAGAACTGTGGGAAACTTTGGCATTCTCTACAGCAAACTTAAGGCAACATTGATATTTTTGAATCCAGTCCGTGCCAAAATTTTACGTATGTTACCGCCTAGTTATCAAAAAAAAAAAAAAAACACAGGAAGTTCTATCCATTTTTTTTTGTGGACATACCTGATTTCAATATTTAAAAAAAAAGGATACTTCATGCAACCATGATTTAAACACAACGATCAGGAAAATATCAAGAATACCAATAATTTGTCACACACATGTGCTATTGCTGCAGTGTCATGCCTTGTTTTTGTGCTTGTGTACTGATCACAGAAATCAGGCTCATTGATTGATATATTACACAGTGCTCCTGATGCACCACCATAGGGAGTGATGCTGGTGAAAAAAGCCAGGAAACTAAAACACTGGACAAACGCTGATCAAATTTAGAAAAGTTCTTTTTTAAAAAGACTTGAAAATGATTGCTGATCTTAACTAGAAACCACAACCTTGACCAGGGTTCAAACAATTTGTGAAGATGAATGAATGAATGAATGAATGAATAAATGAATGAATGAATGAATGAATGTTCATTAAAGAAATGGGTTATTTCATCCTGAACAGAGCAAAAGGATTAAGAAAGAATCAATACGTGTCTCTTTTCTTCTCTGTGGTTTTTTGAAAAATGCTAAAAATGTGAACCTCTGTGCCTCAAGGCCGTAATCTAGGCTCTCTCACTTTTTCTCTTGAAGAGGAAATGTGATAGATGCCTGCCATTAGGGACAACTTTAGGGACTAGAGTCCAGAGGAACAATGTATCTGTCTTTTATCCTCTCTCTCTCTCTCTCTCTCTCTCTCTGTCTCTATCTCTCTCCAATGCTTAGTTACTGTCCATATCTGATGTTTGAAAAATGGTATAAGCTCAGGAATTCTGCTAAATAGAATAAGGTCTGGGTGTTGTCAGTCATTTTTTTGAGCGTACTATTTAATTTAATCCCCAAATATTCTCTACTAGTGTTTTAGGTTCAGTACCACTGACTTGTCTTTACACTGTGTATTTATGGTGTTTGATGTTTAGAGATTATTTCTTACGACAATAATAAACAAATTACTCCTCTTAATTGTTCAATATTGTATTATAATACTTCATATTAAAATGATGTTAAAATAAAATATAATACAATACAATAATTATGTATTAAATGTTCTTAAATGAGACTTCACACTGATTATAGCGATGCATTTTTCTGTTTTTAAATTGTCAGCCTTACCCCTTTTCTGTGCTTTGAATGTTGTTTTCGAAAAACTCTATATTGCTCTGTGCGCGGGTGTGTGTGTGTGTAGCTAACTAATTAGTCTAATTAGGAACCAGTCAACTGTTAAGAGCCATGTGTTTACTGATTACTGAACGAATGAATGAACAGATGAATTAATGAGTCTAATTAAACCGATTGTCTCATGGTGCCTTTACAGAACTGAGAGTAAATATAGGTTTTCAACCTAAAAGCTGCAGATGGATGTTTTTTAAGTCATCAGTACAAGTGGGAGCTTTGGAAGCAAATTTGATGCATTTAATTTCTTTTTTCTAAAATACTTTAATAGTTCCCAATTAGGCAATAGGCATTGGCTTGTGTCCGTAACCACCGGTTAAGTAATTTACATTTTTACAAGGGGATGGGGGTAGTAAGATACAAAAACAGATGAGGCTAGCTAACTAACTAATGTTAGTGTTGAACCTGATTTCAAGGATGGCAAGTGGGAGGTAGGACCATGCAAAGAGTATGTGAAGGTAAATCACATAACAAACGTAAATAGACAAGGAATAAAGAGTTGTTGGAGTCTCAGGGACCCCTCATAATGGTCCTACTGGCTCTGTCCTTAGTCTGCATTAGTTAGGCCTGTTTGAGCACTGTTAAGGAAAAAGTTGAAAAAGTTATGCTTTTGTGAATCTCTTTTTTTTAACCTCTCTTACTAACCCCATCATTGGGTATTTGAGTTGAAGCTCACATGCTTCTGCTTCTATCCAGATTCTGCTTCTGCAATCCTGTGACAAAGACTATTATCTCATTTTCCTGCTCAGAAGACTACAATCTTATGCTTCTATCCAGGGGACTACAAGCTCCTTTTCTTGTCCAGAAGACTACAAGTCCAAGCTCCTTGCAAGAAAATGACAAAGGCTTGCTTCTATCCACGGGACTACAAGCTTCTGCTCCTGGGTCTGCAAGCTACTACCCCTCTCCAGGAGACTACAAGCTTCTGCTCCGGTCCAAAGGACTTTAAGCTCCTGCTCCTGTCCAGAGGACTACAACCCTTTGCTGCTGTCCAAAACAGTACATGCTCCTGCTCCTGTCTAGGACACTACAAGCTTCTGCACCTGTCCAGAATACTGTAAGCACATGCTGCTGTCCAGGGGACTACAAACTAGATACATGCAAGACAGACAGACAGATGTATTCTAACTTCTTCACTATTCTTTACACTGCAAGATTTTCTCCTGTGTTGATTAGTGGCCCCATCTAATGGTGTATTCTCTATACTGCATTTATCCCTTCTCTCTCTCTCTCTCTCTCTCTCTCTCTCTCTCTCTCTCTCCCCCTCTCTTTTACTTTTTTATCATTAATCAATCATGCACAATGGTCATCTGATCGAACCAATCCATTCATTCACCATTCAATTTAGGTAAATGTTAATCTTTTATTAATCTATAGCCATCTTTACAGTTTGTCAGTCACAGAGTGTATCACAGTGTAACACAACAATTTTGCTATGATTTTTAACACCTCATTGATACTGGTGGGTTGAGAATAGTCCATCAACCAATCCTGTGGTTAGAAATTGACACTGACAAAAACTAACTTATCTGATTCCCACAGACGAGCTACTGTAGTACAAATTGCTGAAAAAGTCTGTGTAGATGCAGACCAGTCAGAATGCCCATGCTGACAAAGAGTTCAAGGTGTTGACACAGATCTCAGTCTGATCAAGCATCTTTGAGATGTGTTGGACAAACAAGTCTGATCCATGGAGGCTCCACCTTGCAACTTACAGAACTTAAAGGATCTGCTGCTAACGTGTTGGTGCCATATACCACAGCACAACTTCAGTTATCTTGTGGAGTCCATGCCTCGGTGGGTCAGAGCTGTTTTGGTGGCACAAGGGGGACCTACACAATATTAGGCAGTTGGTTTAAATGTTATGGCTGACTGGTGTATAAATTATAGTTATCCAAGCGAATGTAATGATGCATTAAAACAGTAGCCAAGTTTGCTAGCTAATGCTAGGTAAACTATTATGGTGATAATATGATGAAAATGGTGAAAATGATCATGTTTACAGCTGGATGATCAAATTGTCCCTGACCTAGCAACATAAATAGGGAAAAAAAATACTGTTAATAGCTTAAAATACTTATAATAATAATCTTCTCCAAAGATCTGGATTTCTGTTATGGAAGATTGTTTTTGATAAACATAAATTGACCGAAATTAATTAGTTTTTGAACATTTTCATGTCCATCCTGAATCTGTCCACACATAAAGATCGAGTCTGATTTCATGCTGTTCAAAAGCTGTGTAAGTGAGTGAAAGAGACAAAAAAGCATCTGTTAGGAAACAGAAGTCAGTGGTGTAAGTCGAAATGTGTGTGTTGGAGGATTCCAGGGGAAATTTAAAATTGTGATTTAAACCCTTAATGTGTGCTATCCAAACACAGCTAATCAGATCGAGCTAATGGTTTAACTACCAGGCTGATATTTTTGAAAGGGGCTCTTTAATACCAGTAAAGAAGCTTTGTCCAGTTCAGACATACAATAACAGTCCTGTTTTATATTTCAGACAGTCTGTTAATATAACAAACTTTGAGTGAACTCGCTGTACTGCTTGAGCTAGTGCTGAACTCGATGTCTGTGCTGTAAATCAATGGGCCAGCCGTTTCCTGCATGCTGGAAACGCCATTTTTCCTCTTGTCTGAGACTCCCTAGTGTTTGGGTAACCTTTTCTTCATTAGGTAAAAAAATGACCATTCCCCTTGTGTTAGTGATGCTTTTGAGGAAAAAAATCCAGTGTAATAAAAAAAGACATATTTCTAACACATAAGTAAAGTATAAATATTAAAATATAGTCCCTATCCTATAAAGAATGACTCAATTGCTTAGCTAATCTTTT
This sequence comes from Pangasius sanitwongsei, assembly GCA_037576675.1. Classification (NCBI taxonomy): domain Eukaryota; kingdom Metazoa; phylum Chordata; class Actinopteri; order Siluriformes; family Pangasiidae; genus Pangasius; species Pangasius sanitwongsei. The sequence continues at coordinate 19,366,862 of CM075015.1, read as the reverse complement.
TCGGTTAGTTACTTAACAGAACTTAGAAATCTTGACCAGCACCAGGGTGGTGCTGTTCGGTTGAGTTAGTTCAGTGGGCTAAGGGTGTTAAAGGACTTGTGGTGAAGGTTCCTAGGTCAAGCCTGTGTGCCAAGTTCTATGTCACCTCTTATCAATAGCACATCATAGATTCATCCTGTAGATGAATAACCCTCTGTAATGCTGTTGATTGTCTGTTAGCTCAATGAGTTGGAGCAGTTGTGAAGGTTCCTGGTTTAAATCCAGGTGTGGGTAAACCCACCAAGAGTTGTTTATCAGTTTATGAATAGTAGAGGATAAACTGCATGTACCACCACTAATGGACTGTTAGCTCAGTTGGGTAACATCTGTGAAGGTTCCTGCCTCAAACTATGAGCCATGTTCTGTGTCATTTATAATCAGAGATATTGCTGTGGAAGATAAATCATGCATTGTCTGTCAGCTGAATTAGCTCAGTGGGTTGGTGCCTGAGCCTTTGCTGTTATGAAGGGTACTGGTTTGAATCCAGGTGCAGGTAAGTCTGTGTTGTTTGTACTTATAGTAATCCTGCAGGACTAGTGTATGAATATAGGAGGATAGGAAGAGGATAAAGCCCACTAGCTGTCTATTAGCTTAGTGGGTTAATGCTGGGGCTGTTGGGAAGGGTCCTAGTTTGAGGGCAGGTGACACAACCCCTTCCCTGCTGGCTATGTTTACAACTGTTTTACAGGCCTTATGAATAGGAAAAGGATAAACTGTCTGTATCAGAGCTAATTTTCTATCAGCTGGATTAGCTCACTTGGTTAGAGCCTATGGTGGTGATGTTGTAAAGGTTCTTGGTTCAAGTGCTGATGAGTACACCCTGCTGAGATGGTGACAGGTGAAAACTACTTAATTTCTGTGCTATAACCTAATGTATACATTTATTATGCAAATACATTACTACATAAGTACATAAACTGTACTACAGTGATGCATAAGTAGTGTAGCGTAGTAAATGTAGTAATACATAGTGCAGTGATGATAAAGGTAGTATACTGAGTGTATAGCAAAATATAGTACAGCAACATATACATAGTATAGAAATATATAATAATGCATAGTGTAGTAAATATAGCAATATATAGTGGTATATAGCATGGTGTCAGTATAATGAGAAACATTGTTTAGTAATATGCAATATAGCAATAAATACATACATATACACACAAACAATAGTATATGCATGCAAAATATAAATGTTACATAAAAGATAAATATTCACACGCACACACACATATATATACGCACACACACACATATATGTACACACACACACATATATGTATGTACACATACGCACACACACACACATATATATGCACACACATATATATATACGCACACATATATATACGCACGCGCACACACACACATATATATATACACACACACACATATATATATACGCACACACATATATATACGCACACATACATATATATATATACACACACACATATATATATATGCGCGCGCGCACACACACCCCCACATATATATATATGCGCGCACACACACCCCCACATATATATATATGCGCGCACACACACACACATATATATATGCACGCGCACACACATATATATACGCACACATGCACACACACACACATATATATATATGCGCGCGCGCACACACACCCCCACATATATATATATATGCGCGCACACACACCCCCACATATATATATATGCGCGCACACACACACACATATATATATGCACGCGCACACACATATATATACGCACACATGCACACACACACACATATATATATATGCGCGCGCGCACACACACCCCCACATATATATATATATGCGCGCACACACACCCCCACATATATATATATGCGCGCACACACACACACATATATATATGCACG
>CM075015.1:19346395-19364842 GCA_037576675.1 Pangasius sanitwongsei | reverse complement strand
CATATATATATATATATATATTTTATCTCACACACACCCCCACATATATATATATATATATATATATATATATATATATATATATATATATATATATATATATATGCGCGCGCACACAAAATTACTTTTGTTACACAGCCCATTTCAGCATAACCCCTGCTTTCACCTCTCTCAGAGCCCCAGGTGGGACAGACCGGACTTTCTCTCTCTTTCTTTCTCTCTGCCGGAATTTACAGTCCCACCCAAGTCCAGCACCTCCAACCCAGAGGGAGCCTCGAACCATGATTCTACACTGAGACAGGTAGAGACCCTTAATCCACTGAGCCATCAGAGCTGACAGTCTCCACACCTTTCTCTTTATGCCTCCAACTATACAGATAGAGCGATGGTGCGATGATGAGCTATAAAGAAAAGCAAAGCAAAGCAAAGCTCTTATCACACCCAAGCCAGGAATCGAACCACAACTCATTTACGGAGCCATGTACAGCCCTTACATACTGAGCCAACAGAGCTGACAAGTCACATAGCTTTTTTTTTTAAAGGGTTTATCATTTTGCTTTACACCGCCACCTATAGAGAGAAATTATCTATAAACAAACACACAATAACTCTTACGGAATCAGAGATAAGACTCAAACCATGACTCTCCTGTTGAGAGTGCTCCAGACTTTATGCATTGAGCCACTAGAGCTGACGAGGAAGCAGAGCAAGGAAGCAGAACAAGGAAGCGAGCTTTTTTTTGTTTGGTTGGGTTTTTTTTTGTTTGTTTGTTAACAGATTAACTTTTCACTTTACACCACCTGCTGCTTGATTTTATATATTCAAACAATAGGTCTCAATCCCATGAGTCATAGCCAGGGTGGACAGAACAGACCCTCAAACCGCTGAACCATCAGAAACTTGAACCGCCTTTAAAGCACTTTTTAAGTGGTTTATCCTGCATTTGGGAGAACATCACTTACAATGAAAGCTCCTATAAAGGACAAACCCAATGAGCCTGGGCATGCAAGCTCTTTTCAGAAGTTTATCCTTCAGTAATATCCAAAAAAGCATGTGCAATCTTTAAATCTCTAAACAGAGCTAAACTGAAGGGGGAAAAAATGGTAGTACAGAGGTAATGTGCTCGTCCTGGGTGGTACGAGTTCAGCTTTGAGTCTTGTATAAGAAACAAATAAATATTAAGTACAGATAATTAAAGGTAAAGAATATAATAAACAATAAAATAAAAGCAGAATAATATATGTAATATATTTTGATAAGTAATAGTAAATAGTAAAAGTCATATCATCTTCATGCAAATGAAATAAAGATTTTTTTTCTGTGTAATGTGGATCATTTATTGCACAGTGTTACCGCATGATAGCAACAAAATCAAGATTTAATCAATGCCAAAATCTTATTTAGATTTAGTATCAATATGTAGATTATAATTTATGAACACATGCTGTATATGGAGAGCTCTAAATACTGTAGGAGTCAAAGATTTCAGTGCACACAAGCTGAATGACACACAGAAAAGGTTTTGCTTCATTGTTCATTTGTATTTTTTCCCAAAAAGAAACATTTGGTCACCTGTTACACAGAAAATTCAACTTTCTGCACACTGTAGAGAACACTGAGGCCAGATTATGTGGAACGTTGCTGTGGGACTGTAGCTTGAATTCAATAATTTCCTTATTCAATAGTTCACACTAAAGCCTTTGGAGAATAACACACACTCTGAATGTAGGTGAGTTGTGGTTTAAGGAAACTCCACATTCTTCTCAAAGCAGGAAACTACAAATGATTAGAATGATTAAAAAATAATAATAATAATAATAATATTAATAATAACATTAACACAATTAATCTTTGCCAGATGATTGCTGATATTCTCACAAATATTTTTTTGCATTTGGAATTTTAAATTCTGTATTTAAAGGAGGATTTGTCTAATTAAACATGTACATTTTCATACTTAATAAATCAGAAATCTTTGTATAATGAGTGATGATGTGTACGTGACAGATGGTGGTGGTTCGCCGCTTGGCTGCCCTCTTGGTGCCCCACCTCACCGTCTCATCTCAGAAACGCAGAGGACATAATTCTCCAACATGAATGTGTCTCTGAGAGCAAACCATCATCTCCCTAATCATGCAGGACATGCAGGTCAAGCCAGAATGAATCAGTGGAGAGAGCTAAGGACATGAAACGGGCCTATAATACAGTTTACATTTAGTTCAAGTACGAGAGTAGTAAAAAGAAAAATAAATAATATTTTTATTATTAAAAAAAATAATAAATTTGCACATATAGCTATTACTTATAAGTACTACATTAAAAAAAATTCTTTTTTTTTTTTCAAAAAAGTGTAGTAAAATAAATAGATAAATAAATTAACAAATATGAAACTAGAAACTGAAAATAACATAAAAAAATTCAAAAGTAATTGAGATTAAAAGGTTTAAAAAAATACAAATAAAAATAGCATCAGAGTAAAATATTAATTCTGGTCAGCTAAAATAAAAGGGTAGAAATGTAAATAAAATATATAAATACAATAAAATACTAGTTTATTACAAAAAAATGTTAACGGTTAAAAAATGGTTCTTCAAAGGTTTTTAAAGCGTTTTAAATTGGCTAACTGAGGGTTCTTAGCTTCCAAAACTCATGCTAATAGGAAAATGCTTCATTGTAGAGTTCAGCATAGAAGCTTTAAGGGTTCCTACAGAGGGATGACCGAAGAATGCTTAAGGCTTCTACATTTTCAAGAGTAAACAAAAATGGTTTTTCAGGATTTTCTTTTAGAGGGTTCTTGTGGATAAGTATGCTATTTGGGAAGGATTCTAGTAGGCGTATTCTAGTACGCAAGTATGTGAGTAAGCAGATATATGAACAGGCAAATATACAAGTGGTAGAGATAAGTATTCAAGTAGACAATTTGGCAAGTATGCAAGTAGACAAGTACACACATTAGCAAATATACTAGTATGCAAGTATATACATGTATTTTACTTTTACCCCATTCTCTCCCAATTGGTCATTGCTAACTCCCACATAACAACTACCAACTGAGGAGGATGAGGACCAACACGTAGCTCCTCCGACACATATGCAGCTTTGGAGGAGACGCCAACTGTCTTCTTCCACATGCATGAGCTCACAGATGCCCATTCCGATTGAGTAATCACATCCTTCCCATCCAGAAAACTGAGCCAATTTTGCTTCCTTGGACTCCTAGCCACAGATGGCTGCGACATTGTCTAATTCGAACTCACAACTTTCCCAACAATAAAGTGAACGTTTTTTTGCCACTCAGATTGGCAAGTATTCAGAACAATTCCTTCAACATGAAACTTTTAGAGGTTGTTCACTGAACTCGCCATGACTTGGCATCAAATCTCTCCCAGGAATTTCCATATCCCGGACGAGTGCCCCTTTGAAGGTTATTGGTCAAGGTGGTCACTTCATGGTCACAAGTAGTAAAATTCTACTTGAAATTCAGAAAAACAATTTTGAAATAAAACCAGGCTTGTCTCATTTTATGTTAACATATACTATAACATATACATGTATGAAAAACAAATGGCAAAAACACACAAAGACATTCATCTGTGGTTTAATTCAAATGTGTGTGTGTGTGTGTGTTTGTGTGTGGGTTTTTTTTACATTATATTTGAGGGTGCAAGGTAGGGTGTTCAGCTACCTTGTTCAGCTCCATTATGTTATATCCTATAGATAGTGCAAACAAAGTGAATAAGAAGCTATAGAAGACTGCAGATTGTACTTGGATCTGAGGACAGAAATTTAAGGTCAAGCTAAATAATGGTAAGAAGATGTTGGTGTGGGTAAATAAATAATGAATTTGAAACATTACATTCCTGTTTAAAAGTGGGATGTTGCTTTAGATCTTATTTTCATGTCCACCTGTACAGTCACTACCCATCAGGAGAAGCCCTGAGCATGAAGAAAAGGAAGTTTGTTTATAAGCTTTAAGGAGACGTGATGGTCTGGGATAATGGGACAGAACATTGCTAAGTAGTGAACACGGAAGGTGGGGGTTGGGATGGGTGTTAAATGAACTCCCCATTCTTCAAATACAAAATGTTTTGGCTTCATTTTCAGACTCGTTTTCAAAGAGGCATTGGTTTTCATCCAGCCACTGGACTGATACTCTTGATCTGAGAAATTTTACAGTGGACAATAACAGCTAGTGTATTACTGAATGTGTGTGTGTGTGTGTGTGTGTTTTTTCATTTTAAAAGAAGCAAGTGTTTCAGCATGCATACAGAGGTGATCAAATACTTCAGCACTTCAGTCCGAAAAAGGGTGTGATAGAGCAATAGATACTTAGAGTTATTTTAGACATACAAAGGGAAGGAGAAAGAGAGTGACAGACAGAAAGTGGAAGAGCGAGAGAGAGAGAGCAACAGGCAACGTGCGTAAATGAGAAATCTCAAATATTTTACAATACTGTAAATTAATCATGTAAACCCGACTTACACTCATTATATTGTACACTCATATACACCCATATATAAAACACTGTATATTCCTGAGAATAATGATCATGGCTGTAGTAATCGCAGTTGTAGGAGTAGTAATGGTAGAAGTAATAGTCATAATAGGAGTAGAAGTAGAGGTATTATTATTATTATTAGTAGTAGTAGTAGTAGTAGTAGCACCAGTAGTAATAGTAGCAGTAGTATAGCCAGGGATTAATTTCAGGGTAGTTTCAGTTACACCAGTGAGTAGCAGTAGTAATAGTAATAAGAGTAGTAGTATGAGCAGTAGTAGTATCAGTAGTAGTAATATGAGTAGCAGTAATAGTAGTAGTAGCAGCAGCAGCAGTAGTAGTAGTAGTAATATGAGTAGTAGCAGTAGTAGTGGTAGAAGTAGATTGGTAGTAGCAATAGTAATAGTAGAATACTAGTAATAGTAGTGGTAGCAGTAGTAGTAGTAGTAGTAGTAGTAGTAGTAATAAGCGTAGTAGTATCAGTAGTAGTAGTAGTAATATGAATAGCAGCAGTAGTAGTAGTAGTAATATGAGTAGCAGTAGTAGTAGTAATAGTAGAATAGTAGTAGCAGTAGTAGTGATAGTAGTAGTAATACGAGGAGTAGAGGTAGTATTGTATAGTATTGTATTTCACTTTCCTCACCCTCAATTTTTTTTTTTTAATTATTACTAAAATAGCAGATGGAACCATTTAGGAAATTATGCTGTGAAACTAACAGGTTAATCTGGCCACTCAAGTTGATGATATAAATAATTGTTTGTGTTGTAGTGTTGTATATTTATCAAATCACTTGAGTAAATGGAACTATAGACTATGGAGCCAGCGTCATTAAAAAGATATTCGTCAAGTGCTGAAAAATTATACCAACAGTCAGTAGTGCCTGCCTTTTGTGTTAATTTTACCAGCATAGGACAAACGCAGTCTTGGAATATTTCTGCACGAGGTTTGACGCATAATTGAAGGCTCTGTAAAATATCAACCCACTACAGATGGCGCCATAGGCATCCTGTCAGTGGTCAGTAGAATTCTTTTCTCTATGGTCAAGCACAAGATAATATATTATTCTACAGTGTAAACACTAATGTTGAAGAAAGATAAGCAGGCTCAGTCCATGAGCTGAGGGTTAATCCAGACTACACTGGGCAACAAACGTATGCCACTTTTTTAAGCACAGTGTTTCAAATTAGAACAGGATTAAATTAAACTGTTTCCTCCTGTGTATGTGGGCTAAAGAACTAGTTGATAGCATCCATCATGAATCCAGTTATTAGGGAATAAGTTGGGCTCTACCTACTAAGAGTTCATTAACCACAATCAATTTTGGAAGCAAACATTTTCTGCATGTTAATTTGAAAGTTTAACTCTTGTACAAGTCAATTTTATTCTCATAGCTCTTTTGATAATAGATATTGTCCTGAAGCAGCTTTAGAGAAATCCAATACGATAGCAATAATTGAAATACAAAAAAATAAATAATCAGCAAAATGCAAGTTGTATACTCTTAGGTAAAAGAACCCTTCAAGGAACCATATAGTTAAGGGTTCTTGGCTTCCTAAGAGGCTGTTAATTGGAATCCTGTCAGATAAACTAACACTCAGTTGTACAGCTCTACCTTAGAACACTGAAGGATTCCCAAGAGGGACAGTTGAGAAACCCTTAAGGCACGGATCCAAAGTCCGGCCCCAGGGCCCAGATTGATGTTGCCCATGGCTTCTCTCTTGGAACACATTAAACATGTTGGAATTTTTCCTTAGACAACAGACTATGTTAAGACTGTTAGCTAAAATTTCTCTGACTCCACCTGCAAATTAATTTACTGAATAATATTTAGTCATGGCTCCAGACAAAAAAAGTGCAAAGCTAACAGTATGAAGGGGCGGTTTTAAAAGAGATGGATACCAGAAAGCAAAAAGTGGATTTGCAGCCAAGTATCAAAAAGGACAACTTACTTTACGATAATGTTAGTTTGGCCAATTACTTGTCCCTAAAATAGGAGGGGCTACATATAAAAATGCTGTAATTCCTACACCATTCACCCTTTTTCGACATAAATGAAACAACCTTCCTCCAGGACCATGGTGTTGTTTTATGTAGCACCATGATCCTGGAGGAACGTTGTTTCGTTTCACTGTGTACTAACTAGCTGTATATGGTTGAAATGACAATAAAGCCACTTGACTTTACTTGACATAATACCCTCAAATTAAAGCTGAAAGTCTGCACTTTCTACACACACACACACACCCTTTTGAAAAAAGTTTGGACACCCCTGCCTTAACGGATATAGATTTAACTTTTTTTTTTTTTTTTTTTTGTAAATAGTGTAGCTAAAATGATGCATAAGGAAATGATAATGTCATGGCATGGATATCTGACAAAAAAAGGGATGAATATTCGAGAATAATAAAATTAAATAAATGCATTAATTCAATCAATCAGAATGATCAATTATTTTTAAAGACCACTAGATGGCAGTACGCACCTGTGTAATACCCATAACAGCACAACGACAACCCCACTGAAATTTCACCACCACAGCATTTAAAAAAAAAAAAAAGAAGAAGAAGAAGAAGAAGAAGAAGAAAAAAACCTGTAAAAGGTTATATTTGTATCATAGCTGAAAAGATATTTGATAATATTTCAAATAAATAGTGGAACCTTAGTCAGACAGTGTAAAAGGTTTAGACTGGGTTTAGCTCAAATATTCACCAAAGTTTAAATGACCATATATGCACATGAAAAAATAAATGAACTTTTAAACAAAGACTTTTTAATATCCGTCTAATTTTAAGTTTATTTTATTTATTTATTTATTTATTTTTATTATGCTTTATCATTGTACCTTCGAGAAAAAATGACTACGTAGCCTATATGAATGAATGAATAAATAAATAAATATTGCTTATATTTTATGAACAACGTTTTAAAGTTTGTTTTATACACACAGCTGTTTTATATTTTATATACACTGAATATATTAATAATTTATTATAATAGGGAATAACGGTACGCTTTACCTGCTGATTAGTTTGAATGGAGTTTACATCGACCAATCAGAGAGCCTAAATGAGGCGGGCTCAGTCCCCGCTATCAAATAGGATCCGGGGTGGGCGGGGCTTCGCTGCGCTCGGGCTTTGTTCTCTGAGACAAGAGTGAAGTTTGAGCTCCGTTATTCTGCCGCACATTGCACTGGACTTACGAGCTCAACACGCGCTGGCCATATTACTTCAAAACTTTAATTTCTTACAGAGAAAGAAAGAACAAGTGTGTGTTTTTGAAGGGACTTTTTGCAGTTTGGAGGATTTTTTTTTTGTTCTGTTAGAGTGCTGAAACTTTTTTCCTTTCTTTACAATGGAAACTTTTCCATCACTGGCATTATGAGCAGAGGAGAGAGAAGGAGAACTCTATGGGCTTTCCAGCACGGGCTCCCTCTGCAACTAAAGACATTTTAAATGTATGCATTTCTACATTTAAGGGATTTTGCATTTGTGTTGTTTTTTGCATTCATACCTGTTGCATTGCAGACATTTTTGCACTGATGCCTGTTGCATATAAATGCATTTTACACAGAAGAATACCAGTACTTATGTCTGCACAGAATTTCTATTAGAAGCCCACTAAGAAAAATATTTGCGTTGCTGCATAAGAAATACATGCAAAGCCCGACTTTGGATTGTTTTTGTTTTTCCTCTGTGTTCTTCATACTTGGAGTGGATGCATCTCTGTTTGAGAGAGTTGGACTGGAACTTTCAGCATGGAGCCTTCAGGTAGGAGTCTGTCTGCGTTTCACCTGCTTTTGTTGATTTTATGGACTTTATGGCAACGGTCCTCATCCAGCCAAGTTCGTCACGAGTTCCACGTTTTGGAGGAGCAGCCGGTCGGCACTTATGTGGGCACTGTGGACCCAAAACCAGGATTTACCTACCGTTTTGGCGAGAGCCACAAGCTGTTCACCATCAACGGCACGAATGGCGTCATACGTACATCCTCAGTGATCGACCGAGAGACCCTGCCGAGTGACATAATCAATGTTGTAGTGTTGTCCAGCCAGCCCACATACCCTACGGAAGTCCGAATTGTTGTTCTGGATGTGAACGACAATGCTCCTGCATTCCCAGATGCGACCATTGCGGTTTCGTTCAGAGAGGACGCAGTTGGGGGCAGACAGGTCATCCTGGACACTGCTACAGATGCAGACATTGGTGTCAATGGAGTGGATCACAACACCTATCGAATCATTAGCGGCAATGAGAAAGGAACATTTCGCTTGGATGTTACTGTGAACCCCAGTGGAGAGGGTGCCTTTTTGCATTTAGTGACCACAGGTGGCTTGGATAGGGAGCTCACTTCCTTCTACCAGCTTCTTGTTGAGGTCCAAGACAAAGGGGAACCCAAAAAATATGGCTATCTCCAAGTAAATGTCACTGTTCAGGATGTCAATGACAACCCGCCCATGTTTGACTTGGATCAGTATCAAACAAGTGTGTTTGAAGATGCAGCTGTAGGGTCTAGTGTTTTGCAGGTTGCAGCCACAGATCAGGATGAAGGTGCTAATGCAGACATCAGGTACTTTTTAGATGAAGGAACTCCCTTCCAAATAGACCCGAAAGCAGGTACTATTATTATTAAAGAATCTTTAGATTATGAGAGTAAAAAAGAATATTCCTTCACCATACATGCGACAGATAATGGAGTGCCTTCACTTTCAGGAAGGACAGAAGCAACAATTAAACTTCTTGACGTGAATGATAATGATCCTGTGGTTAAGTTTAGGTACTTCCCTACCACTTCAAAATTTGCTTCTGTTGATGAAAATGCGCAAATTGGAACAGTAGTAGCATTATTGACTGTTTCTGATTCAGATTCCTCTACAGCTAATGGTAATATATCTGTTTCTATTCTTGGAGGGAATGAGCAGGGCCACTTTGAAGTGCACACTTCTCCCGTCCCCAACCTGAGCTTAATTAAAGTGGCCAGTGTGCTAGACAGAGAGCGGATATCCTCTTATAACCTTACAGTATCTGTGTCAGATAATGGAAAACCTGTGGCTCGATCCTCTTTTGCTAGCTTAGTCATATTTGTGAATGATATTAATGATCACCCACCCATATTCCAGGAAGCAGTCTATAGGGTTGATATTAGTGAGGATGTTCCCAAAGGCAGCTACATTAAAGGTGTCTCAGCCACTGATGGTGATTCTGGGCAGAATGCTAACCTGCGCTACTCGCTAGTGTCAGGAAACAGTTTAGGTTGGTTCGCCATTAGTGAGAACAGTGGCCTGGTCACTAGTACAGCCATACTTGATAGGGAAACTGCATCTGAAATCATACTGAACATAAGTGCCAAAGACCAAGGCCTGCAACCTAAGATCTCATACACCACACTGATTGTGAACATCACTGATGTGAACGATCAAGTCCCAATGTTCACACAAAACATGTATCATATATCTCCGGTTGAGCATTCACCAGCTGGTAGTGAACTTCTACTACTGTCTGCCATAGATACAGATCTTGGTTCCAATGGCACAGTACGGTTCACATTTGACCCAGAAACACCAGTTAATGTGCAGGAGCTATTCCGGTTAGATGCAGTAACTGGGAGGTTAAGCACCACTTCTGAGTTGGATAGAGAAGAACAGGGGTCCTACCTACTATATGTTAAAGCTACCGATGGAGGTTCTCCCCCTTTACACTCTACTGCTAAAGTCAACATCACATTAAAAGATATTAATGATAACAAGCCCGTCTTTTACCCCATGCAGTATTTTGCTAACATTAAAGAAAATGAGCCTCCTGGATCTTATGTCACGACCGTGTCAGCCTCTGATCCCGACCTGGGTCGAAATGGCACCGTCAGATATGCAATCACTGCCGGAGACACTTTTAAGTTTCACATCAACAGCAACACAGGCAAAATCACAACACTAGTGCTTCTGGACAGGGAAGAGAAAACAACTTACCAGCTGCAGGTTTGTGCCATAGATGGAGGAGATCTGCGCTCACATACACAAGCCATTGTAACCATCAACGTGATTGACACTCAGGATAACCCACCTTCATTCAGCCAGAAGGAATACAGCTTTGTAATTTTTGAAAACACGGTCCATGGTACAGTGATAGGAACTGTATTTGCCACCACAGTCGACTTGAACACTAATATTAGTTATTTGATAGCATCAGGAGACCAGAAAGGCCTTTTTACAGTTAATAGTGTAACAGGACAGATAACAGCCACTGGCTTGATTGACAGGGAGGAGCAGGCATTTTATCAGCTGAAGGTGATTGCCAGAGGTGGAGATGTTACAGGAGAAGCTTTAGTCAACATCACAGTAAAGGATCTAAATGACAATGCTCCTCATTTTCTCCATCCTGTGGAGCATGTAAGTGCGGTGGAGAACTGGAAGACGGGTCATCATATATTTCAGGCAAAAGCTTTTGATCCTGATGAAGGTCCTAATGGTATGATAGAGTATAGCCTCCAGCAAAACCCTAAAGGACTGTTTCATATACATGAGAAACATGGACTTATCACACTTACTGGACCTCTAGAGGTCTCCACAAGCTCATACCAGGTTGAGGTTTTGGCCTCTGACCGTGGTGTTCCACGGCGCACCTCCACCCTCATCTTGACTGTCAGTGTGTATGACGTCAATGACAATGCACCTGTATTTGACCAGCTCTCATATGAAGTTATTATCTTGGAGTCGGAGCCAGTGAACAGTCGTTTCTTCAAGGTGGAAGCTACAGATAAAGACTCTGGAGTAAATGGGGAAATAGTGTATGACATTACTGGTGGGAACACTAATGATGTTTTTGGGATTTTCCCTGATGGACAATTGTACATTAAGGCAGAGCTTGACAGAGAAGTGCAGGACAGGTACAATCTGCTATTGGTGGCACGGGACAGAGCGGTAGAGCCACTAAGTGCTAGCGTTAATGTGACCATTATTCTGGACGATGTCAATGATAACCGGCCACTTTTCAACAGCACAAATTACGTGTTCCGCTTCAAGGAAGAGCAGCCGCGGGGTTCACTGGTTGGACAAGTTTTTGCTGAGGATAAAGACTTTGGTCCGAACAGCGAGGTGAGGTACTCGTTTGAAACACCACAGTCAAACTTTGAGCTGAATGCCATCACTGGAGAATTGACTAGCACACTACAATTGGACAGGGAATCTCTGATGAGGCAGAGAGGTACAGCTGTTTTTACCTTCACGGTCATTTCATCTGATCAGGGACTTCCCAAGCCTCTCAAAGACCAAGCCAAAGTGCAGGTCTACATTCAGGACATCAACGACAATTCACCCAAGTTCACTAAGGACATCTACCAGGCCTCCATCTCAGAGTCGGCACAAAATATGACACAGTTGCTGAGGGTGTCTGCTTCAGATGTGGATGAAAACAAGAATGGACTGGTGCGCTATCGCCTCTTAGAAGGCAATGAGGAAAACCAGTTCAGCATTGACAGCAGCTCTGGTCAAGTCACACTTGTGGGGAATTTGGACTATGAAGCCACATCCTCTTACTCTCTTAAGATCATAGCTGAAGACTCTGGTGCAGTCCCACTGTCCTCTTCTTGCTTGCTGAGCATTAGCATTTTGGATGAGAATGATAACTCTCCATCTTTTCCAAAGTCCACCATTACAGTAGACGTGCTTGAGAACATGCGGATTGGAGAGCTAGTGGCATCCATCACAGCGACTGACTCAGATTCGGGTTCCAATGCTGATATAACATATAGCATCACAGCTAACAACAATCATGGCACTTTTAGTATTAGTCCCAGTACTGGTAGCATTTTCCTCGTCCGAAAGCTGGACTATGAAACTCAGTCCCTCTACAAACTGAACATCACTGCAAAGGACAACGGCAGGCCTCAAAGGTCTTCCTCCATCCCTCTTATTATTCATGTTCGAGATTTCAATGACAACCCTCCTGTTTTTACTCCTGGTGATATTTTTAAGTCCATCCCTGAAAACCTTCCTCTGTCCACATCCGTCATGGCAATCACAGCCCATGACACAGATGCAGATATTAATGGGCAGCTAGAGTACTCAATAGTCCAGCAAACACCGAGAGGAAGCCACTTCCGCATCAATCCAACCTCTGGCGTCATCCTGACAAACAGTGAGATTGACCGAGAGTTCTCAAATATGTTTGAGTTGACCATCAAAGCAACAGATCAGGCAGTCCCTGTTGAGTTCCGTCGTTTTGCACTGAAGAATGTCACAATCTGGGTCACAGACCAAAATGACAATGTTCCAAACTTCATCTCCCAGAACGCCCTGGTGGCTGAATCCAACATTGTAATTGGCTCGATCCTGACAACAGTTGTAGCTTACGATCCTGATGAGGGTGCAAATGGTGAGGTGGAGTATGAGTTGGTCAAAGGCGACTCAGATACTTTCATCATGGACAGGTACAGCGGTGACATCCGACTGGCGTCCCAGCTCATCCCTTCAAAACTCATCTACAGTCTCATCGTTTCTGCTACCGACCATGGTACAGAACGAAAAACATCCCGTACCGAATTAACTATCATTTTACAGGGTGCTGATGGGCCTGTTTTCTCTCAACCCAAATACATAACAATTTTAAAGGAAGGTCAACCTCCTGGCACCAATGTCATCTCACTAGACGCGTCCAGCCCTCGTGGCTCTGGCACTAAAGTGGAGTATTTCATCGTGGCCGTCCGGAGTGGCGGGAAAGCCGTAGGAAGGCTTTTCACCATTGGTCGTCACACGGGAATGATCCAGACAGCAATGGAACTGGATAGGGAGCAAGGAGCTGATTTGTATCTTCTAGATGTCTACGCCATTGAGACAGAGACCAGCCAACCCCGAACTCAGAGAGCTGAGGTGAGTAATGGCTATTTTTCTGCTTAGCAGTGTTTGCGTTGTTTGCCTTATTTTCCCAGGAAAACCTAATTAGGTTAAACGTTTTTGGAAGTGTGTGCCTGTGATTCTGACGGTTCTTGCATATTATGCTAGAAAGGGTCCAAGAAAATGAGAATTCATGGCTGTGCTGTAACATATGCTGAAGTCATTGGCCTGGTTTAGGGGGATCAAGTTTTCTGATGGAAAAACTGGCAGCCACACTCTTCAAGTTAAAATACACACACACACACACACACACATTCACACACACACTGTTGTATATTCGTTAATTAAAACCCTGCTTTATGTATTTTTGAGAGATCTGGGTTGTGTTAGATGTAAATAACCTTGCACTTGAGCAAGTCATGGTTGTTGTAAGTGGGATTTTGTGTTTTTGGCAGGCTATCCTTATTGTTTCAGGCGAAAAAAAAAAAGCTCAGGCTATAACTGGTTCACAGAGGCGATTGCTGGGTTTTGTCTTAGAGAGGGAAGCGTGTGTGTATCCTGTGTTTTGTCGAGTTCCTGCCCAAACCATCTTATCAGCTGCCACGAATTCCACAAATCAAGACGTCAGACAACTTTACTGATTATTCTTATAACTGATTACTCATATTAATCGTGTCCAAACTGGGGGAGTTGGATGGTAGAGAATCATAATTTTCTCAGTTTTGTTTGTAGTCCAGAAAGAAAAAAAGGGGGGTTTGTGGGGGAGGGCATCTGAAAGATGGGGAAAGCAGCAAGCAGCGGGTGTTTCAGCCCCTTTCTGATACCTGTCTCCAACCAAGCAAGGGGTAATTACGCTGGATTTGAATTTTTTGGGTCAGATTTAAAGCCGGGTGGTCCTGCTTTTGTGCCACCGGCTTTGGCTCAGAGGGCAATAAATGACCGTTAAATTCAGATGACCCTTTAAGTCTTGCTGAATAGAACTTTTTCTCTCCAGAGAAAAGGAGAGAGACTGAAAAGGAAAACATTTGAAGCTGAAACCATGTAGTACTACTATGCTGTGATGCTTTCTCTCGTGCTCCTGCTAAATTGTCCCCTCGGGATGGAGTTAAAATCCTGTGCAGCAGAAGAGAGAGAGTGGTTGGGGGGATAATCGGCTGAAACTCTAGTCCGACTTTTTGGGTGGCTAAGGCTGAGCCACTTCTCAAATCAAAACCAAATGTGATTCTATATATGCGTTGAAGGAAATTTCAGCTGGAACCAAAAATTTTGTGTTATTACAGGCTTGATGATACGCATGTATAAACTGGATTTTATTTTCTCTTGCTCTCTCTTGGTTCAGCCCTGCAACATTTCCTCTGAGAAAAAAAGTTTTGTTATTAACCTTGGAAATAATCTTTTTAAAGAAGTATTTGTGAGTATATCTGTTTAAATATACAATGCTGTACTGTCATAGCAAAGATTTATACCCTTAAAACATGAGGTTGTATTAAACAAGGGAAAACGGTGAGGATTTCAAAAGGGACAAGGCTGTTCACAATTATGCATACATTAGTTTTACTTTCTAAATGCACAGTTAATGGTTTAACATCAAATATCATCACATTGCTGCAAATATGCTCATGTCCCGAATCCAACGTGAGATGGCTTTTTTTTTGGATGTTGGATGTTTTTTTTTAGTATGAAGCAAGGAGTAAATGCATTTGTGTGTGTTTTGCTAAAAAAAAAGAAGGAAAACAAAACTAAAAAAAAAAAAAAAAAAAAAACTTAGTTCATTAAACAGCCAGCACAACTATTTACTTAATTTGACTCGGTTTGACTCAACCATCACCCATACTTTTCAGAACTCTTTACATTTACAGCATTTGGCAGACGCCCTTATCCAGAGCGACTTACAATTATCTCATTTATACAACTGAGCAGTTGAGGGTTAAGGGCCTTGCTCAAGGGCCCAGCAGTGGCAGCTTGGTGGTGCTGGGATTTGAACTCTCAACCTTCCGATCAGGAAGCCAACATCTTAACCACTGAGCTACCACTTCCACTTCCACTCTTTAAGCACATGTTCCTTTAATTATGATTGCAGTAAACTAGAGGATTAAGTTAAATAATGAAAAGCCCAATGAGGCATGCTGTTCTTGGCAGATAATCAATGACAGGGTGGTATGATGCGTCCCAAAATGATTTATGCCATATGATTTATTTAATTTTATTAATTAAACACTGAAACGTCATACTTTTTATTAGTTTATAGTTAACGTATAACATCCACACTATAGCAGCTATAAACACACATTTCCTCATCAGCTCCTCTGATTTTCTCTCTCTCATCCTCTTTCCTGAACACTCTACCATGGCAGAAAACTTACTGCCTGTTAGAAAGTGCTGACACTGGAGACTCCTTCTATAAATATTAAACAAACCCCTCTGTAAAGAAAGCTTCACCATATCAGCGATTATATGTTTTTCTTTGTTAAATGTTTTTTTGTCTATGTGCCATGTTGGCCATACAAGCCCCTGTGTAAGTTGTTAAGAACTTAAGTTGGTGAAGAAGTGCAGGATGTAGAGAAAGTTGACATAAAGGGAACACAAACAGGGTGTTTAGACTAAATAATCATGTTACAAGAGTGTGTTCCAGTCTGTGTAGCTGACGCATGTTTGATGATGTCATCTTGAATGTTCAGCAATACAGGATCTAACACATACATACACAAACACACAAACAGACAATCGTTTACTTATTTTTTCATTCAGCCATCTTTAGTCCATGCATGAGTGATCTGTGTGTGTGTTTCATCTTTTCTCTCTCTCTCTTTCACTTTTTGAGCTAAAGCCCCTCTATTTTGACAATGGCACACAAAGAGTAGAGTAACTGATTGCACCTTTTTAGTCTCTCTCTCTCTCACACACACACACACACACACACACACAAACACAAAATTACTCTTTGCCCTTGTGTACAGTATATAGCTACATGAGTCTCTGTACCATCTGTCTTATCTAATACTGTGATCACTCTCTCTGTCTTTAGCCCCCCCCCCCTCGCTCACTCTCTTTGATTTAACGTTGTTATCCTTCTTCTTGTCCCTCATTTGGTGACAGATTTAGGGACTGGACCTGAAAATGAACCTGATTACCTTTCTCTCTGTCTCTCTATCTCTTTTTCTGAGCAGTCGGAGGTTGAGGGTTTAGGACATTTAGGGAGCTCCCACATTCCAACAAAAGACACACACACACACAGAGAGAGAGAGAGAGAGAGAGAGAGAGAGAGAAGGAGAGAAAGAGCAGATGGCTGGAGAAGATAGAGGTGTCTTATGAGTTTGTTTAACTCCAAGGGCTCGGTGTGTGTGTGTGTGTGTGTGTGTGTGCACGTTTGCATGTGTACTAAACCTTTTTTCTCACTATTGTTCCACTCTTTTGCCTCTGTAGAGTTTTTGTATAAACACACACACACACACACACAGTGGTTCTGGCTATGAGCAAAATCACAGGTTTATATTAAAGCACTCATTTTAATACGTTTCTATAGTAAAAAGTTTGTTTAAGACTTGTTTATAACACACAGAAACACTAGAAATACACAAGTGCTATAATTAACACTTCTAACATTGTTTAAACTTCTAACATGGTTAAAACTCGATCAAATTAACACTTGTAGCACCATGTCTTAGTAAAAGTGTTAAAATCAACGCTAACATTTGAGTGAAACTGTGTTAGCTTCACAACTGCATCTGTCCACAGCTGTCTTAATAAAAGTGTTAACTTGAATGTTTAATGCAACAATTAGCACTTTTGGCATTGTTTTTGAGTAAAACCTCATCAAGTTAACACTTTCAGCATCATGCACTTGTAAAAGTGTTTCAATTAATGCTTCTAACATTGAAATTCACAATTTTAGCATTGTGTCTTAGTATAAATGCAACAATTAACACTTCCTACGTTGTTTTTCCAGTAGAACTGTATTAAATTATCAATTATAGCACCATGTCTTGGTAAAAGAGTTATAATTATTGTGTATAACATTGGTTTTGAGTAAAACCGGGTGAAATTCACAATTTTACCATTGTGTTTTAGTAGAAATCAAATAACGAACACTTCATACATTAACAATTATAGCATACATATGTCTTAAAACCGATGCTTCCAACATTGTTTTAAAAATAAAATTATATCAATCTCACTATATCATAACTTTTAGTACCATGTCTTAGTAGAAATGCTACAATGAACACTTTTTAGCATTGTTTTTGAGTAAAACTATCAAATTAACACTGTAAGCACCATGTCTTAGTAAACTGTTACTTTCCTAATGCTTCTAACATTGTTTTTGAATACAACATTTTAAATGAATGCTTTTAGCATTATGTTGCAATGTTTTACAAAGGCATTATGGTTAATAATATTAACTTTAGAAAGTTTATAGTTCTACATAGTTTTCATGGTTTAAAAATGCTGATAAACAGACAAAATCAAACTAGCAAAAACAGATTCATTTAGAAACAGACAGTGTGTGTATCTGTGTCCTAACATTGTTAGTATCATTGAGTCTTAGTAAAAACCAAATGTTTTGATGCAAATAGTGTAATTGGTTATATAATAATTGCGTAACATAGTGCTTGTGCTTAAAAGGAAATCAGGCTTTCGGTTTTTGGCAGTTCAGACGACACAGACCTTTGCTATGTGTTTGTAGAAGTCTGGAGCCGTTGTTTTTTTGTTTTTTGTTTTTTTTACCCTTACATTGTTTTCCTCCTGGAAGCATTTCAGTCCAGCGCTGGGTTCTGTGCAGCCGAAGAACGGCACGCTATTCTCAGCATGAAGTGCGTTTACTGAATTTTTAGAAACAGATCCTTCTGGTCCATGACTCAGGGATAGATTGGTTCTGTCTGGGAGTTCAGCCCTGAGGAAATGACATTAAGGTATTATGAGAACCAAGAGAAGGAACGTGATGTGCAGGAGTGTGTGTGTGTGTGTGTGTGTGTGTGTGCTCGTAAGTAGCAACTGAGCTAATAAATCAGTTTGTGTACACACACATAATCTGAATGTACGTGCTGGCTCTATCGGGTCATGCAACCTCAACAGAACAAACACATGTGCACACACATGTGCGCGCGCGCACACACACACACACACACA
>CM075015.1:19338895-19341395 GCA_037576675.1 Pangasius sanitwongsei | reverse complement strand
AGAGAGAGAGAGAGAGAGAGAAAGAGAGAGAGAAAGAGAGAGACAGCAGGTACTCCAGTCATGCGTGAGTCGCATTGAAACTATAGAATCGCTACCCAAAAGCCTCCAACTGTTTTCAATTAAGCAAACACACACACACACACACACACTGTATTTTTCCAAATATCTAACCAGCACCTTTTCTTGTCTCGGTCAAAACTTCTAAAATCTGAAATTGAATGTGAAAAATTTCTAAAAATATGATGTTGATGATGATGATAGAATAAAAGACACACACATTCATATGGTAGTGTGAACTGAGAATATTCTCAGTATACTACAAAGGAATTGTAGTGCAGCAATGTAAGTATGATGGTGTGTGTGGTAGTATAATTATGGTAGTGTGTGTAATATAAGCATAGCAGTGTGTGTAGTGAGGTAGAAACTGTGGTAGATTGTGTGGCAGTTGGGGGTTCAGTGCCTTGCTCAAGGGTCTCACCTCAGTCGTGGTATTGAGGGTGGAAGAGAGCGTTGGTCATTCACTCCCCCCACCTACACTCCCTGCTGGACCTGAGACTCGAACCCACGACCTTCAGGTTCACCTTCAGGTTACAAGTCTGATGCTCTAGTCATTAGGCCACGACTGCCCCCATGTATATAGAGTGTGGTAGTATAAGCAGGATAACGTATATGGTAGTATGCATATAATAGTGTGCAGAGAGTATGAAAATATATGTATTGTAGTAGTATGAGCGTAGTTGTGTGTATTGAGTGAATACAAATATGGAAGTGTATGTATTGTGGTAGTGTGAGTAGTGTGTGTAGAGTAAGGTAGGATGAGTATGGAAGTGTATGCATTGTGGTAGTATGAGTATAGTAGTGTGTATAATGAGGTAGTATAAGTATGGAAGTGTGTATATTGTGGTAGTATAACCATGGAAGTGTATGCATTGTGGTAGAATGAGTATAGTAGTGTGTGTAGCATGAGGAAGTATGTATATGGAAGTGTATGTATTGTGGTAGTATGAGTATAGTAGTGTGTGTAGTGATGTAGTACAAGTATGGAAGTGTGTATATTGTGGTAGAATGAGTATAGTAGTGTGTGTAGCATGAGGAAGTATGTGTATGGAAGTGTATGCATTGTGGTAGTATGAGTATAGTAGTGTGTGTAGTGAGGTAGTATAAGTATGGAAATGTGTATATTGTGTAATATGAGTATGGAAGTAGTGTGTTTAGTGAGGTAGTATATATATATATGGAAGTGCATGTATTGTGGTAGTTTGAGTATAGTTGTGTGTAGCATGGCGTAGTGTGTATGGAAGTGTATGCATTGTGGTAGTATGAGTATAGTAGTGTGTATAGTGAAGTAGTATGAGAATGGAAGTGCATGTATTGTGTGCTCTGTGTATTAGGGAGTATGAGTCATTATCAGGTGTTACTCATCAAGTATCTGTGTTTTAATGAGGGAATGTAAGAGCCAGTAAGGAGTTACTGGAGTTAATGTGTGTGTGAGTCCAGTGGAAAACTCATAAAGCAGTTTGAGGAAGATAAGAATAACATGAACTTTTCTTCCTGGTGCCAGGATATCTGTGTCTGCAACACTGACATTGGCGAGCGAACACAGATACACAGACATACACTGCAAAACCAAATTCCAGCCTCAATCCTCTATACTCCCTCTGCTATTAAATGGGTTTTTAAGTGTGAGTGCAGTGTGTGTGTGTGTGTGTGTGTGTGTGTGTGTGTGTGTCCTTGCTCACACAGACCTGGCGTTGGTTCAAAAGCTTTCTCTCACACACAAACACACACACACACACATATATATATAAAGAGAGAGAGAGACATCCATATCATTAAAACCACCTGCCTAATGCTATGTAAGTTCCCCTTGTGCCATCAAAACAGCTCTGACCTGTCGCGGCATGGACTCCACAAGACCTCTGAAGGTGTGCTGTGGTATCTGGCACTAAGACATTATCAGCAGATCCTTTAAGTCCTGTAAGTTGTGGGGTGGGGCCTCCATGGATTGGACTTTTTTGTCCAGATCGATGCTCTATCGGCTTGAGATCTGGGGAATTAGGAGGCCAAGTCAACACCTTGAACTCTCTTTGTCATGTTCTTCAAACCATTCATGTACAATTTTTGCTGTGTGGCAGGACGTATTAACCTGCCATTAGGGAATACCGTTTCTATGAAGGAGTGTTCTTGGTCCACAACAATGTTTAGGTAGGTGGGACGTGTCAATGTAACATCCACATGAATGCCAGGACCCAAGCTTTCCCAGCAGAACATTGCCCAGAGCATCACACTGCCTCACACGCCCATGACCCTGTCGCCAGTTCACCGGGTTGTCCTTCCTTGGACCACTTTTGGTAGGTACTAACCACTGTATAAGGGGAACACCCCACAAGACCTGCTGTTTTGGAGATGCTCTGAGCCAGTTGTCTAGCCATCACAATTTGGCCCTTGTCAGAGTCGCTCAGATCCTTATGCTTGCCCATTTTTCCTGCTTCCAACACAT
>CM075015.1:19325003-19338795 GCA_037576675.1 Pangasius sanitwongsei | reverse complement strand
TCTAGCCATCACAATTTGGCCCTTGTCAGAGTCGCTCAGATCCTTATGCTTGCCCATTTTTCCTGCTTCCAACACATCAACTTCGAGAACTGACTGTTCACTTGCTGCCAATATACCCCACCCCTTGACAGGTGCCATTGTAACAAGATGATCAATGTTATTCACTTCACCAGTCAGTGGTATTAATTTTGTTGAACTTTTGGAAAAACCAAGAGGAGATTAACTGATCGTCTTATCGAGTGCAACATGAAAATGAAGGATTTCTTATTTCCAGTTGTGAGGCACAGTAGCCTGTGCCCACTGTAGCCTCAGATTCCTGTTCTTGGCTGACAGGAGTGGACCTGGAGATGCTTTTCTGCATACCACAGTGGTAAAGAGTGGTTATATGAGTTACTGTAGCCTTCCTGCCAACCAGTCTGGCCATTCTTCTCTGTCCTCTCTCTGCTCACTGGATGTTTATTTGCACCATTTTGTGTGAACTCTATAGACTGATGTATGTGGAAACTCACAGATCATCCATTTCTGAAATACTCAAATCTTGCACCAACAATCATGCCATGGTCAAAGTTATTGAGATCACATTTTGTTTGATGTGAAAATTAAATGAAGCTCTTGATGTGTATCTGCATGATTTTATGCATTGTGCTGAAGCCACATAATTGGATGATGGAAAAATTGCATAAATACGATGTACAGATGTTCTTATTACAGATGTTCCTATTGCTCCTATTATTGCCTTAAAATTCAATTGAAGAACATGTGGATTTTTATTTAGAACTTAAAAAAAGTAGTGAGTGGCCTATTTGGGAACTTGAAGAAAAGCCTCCTGGGTCACGCTCAATTATGAAGCTGGTTGAGAAGATGCCAAGAGTGTTCAGAGCGTCAATAAGAAATATGCTGAGAAATTAAAATAAAAAAAAGAATTTTGATTTGTTTAACACTTTTCTTGATCACTACATAATTGAGTGTGTATTTCATAACGTTAAAGAAACACACATACAGTCTACTCTCCATCTGTAGCAGTGTGTGTGTGTGTGTGTGTGGCAGCTCTATTAGTCATTAGAGTTATTTGAGCTCGTGAGCCGGGTCCACACTCAAAATCAGCCTGAACACAGTGTGTGTATGTGTGTGTGTGTGTGTGTGTGTGTGTGTGTGTGAGTGAGATGAATCTGTTCCAGATGTGTGTCTGAGACGTGACACTTAGAAATAAATCAGAGACAAAATCATACAAAAACAGAGACTACGTATCGCCCAATGCTGGGCAAATGCTAGTTCTGGACATTAACCATTTAACAAGAGTATACTCTCTCTCGCTTTCTCTATCTCTCTCACACACTTTTGAAACACTCCCTGTGAACACAATTTAGACCTTGTTTTTCTGAAAAGTCCCATTTCACAAATACACACAACACAGTTTCTGCCAAACACACAGAAATTTGCTAGTGAAACATTTGTGTGTGTGAGTATGTGTCTTCTGACCCACTTGGCTGGATGTTATTTAGCATTTTGAAATTATTACTTTCCTTAGCTAAGTGCATCATTAATATAATGATCATTAGTTGTTGTTGTTTGTGCTGTTGTTTATGTGTTTAGTTGCTTGGCCCACATCATTTGATCTTCTTATTAAATTGGCTTGAGGAAATCTAGTGGGAAAATCTTAATGAGAATATGATTAGCCTCACATTCACACACACACACACACACACACACACACACACACAGCTTTGCCCTAATTTCCCCTCTTTCACTGGTTTACTATTCTCTACCCTTTTCCTTCCCTTTCTTTCACTCTTTCTCTTATATATCCCATACTCCCATATTAAATTATTTCTCTCCATTCTTCTCATTTTGCATCTGTCTTTTATCTTTTTCTTTTTCCCGTCTTTCTTTCCACACTTATTCTTTCCCTATCTCTGTCTGTCTTTCTCACTTTATCCATCTCTTTCTCTCTGTTTTTCTCTCTTTTTTACTCTCTCTCCTTATCTTTGTCCTCTGGCTCTGTGGCTCTTTCTCTCTTTCTCCTTATCATCATCCCCTATCTCTTTTTCTCTCACTCCCATGCTCATCAGTGAGGGATTATTGTTGGGTTGTTATCCCATTTAATGCAATTTTCTGCTTAATACTTGTCCAGCTTTGAGCCCCCAATCCCCCCCCCCCCCCCCAATCCCCCCCGTGCATTTACTACTGACATTTGTGGAGGAGTTCTAGGTATTTACTGGGTATTTACTGGGTATTTACTGAGGTATTGGGTGATAC
This sequence comes from Pangasius sanitwongsei, assembly GCA_037576675.1. Lineage (NCBI taxonomy): Eukaryota > Metazoa > Chordata > Actinopteri > Siluriformes > Pangasiidae > Pangasius > Pangasius sanitwongsei. The sequence continues at coordinate 19,336,539 of CM075015.1, read as the reverse complement.
AGTTATTACTACAGTTATTTGGGTGATAACAGGTATTACTACCCCAGTTATGTTTAATGGGGGTATTTATTCAGGTTTAGGGCTGGTTGGAGCTAGGTACTAAAGTAATGCAATAGTTGGAGGGTTGGGAGCAGTTATGAGTACTTACTGGTTCATTGGGGTAGTTTGGGCTTCTTCCATGCATGTTTATTAAAATTGGGGCTGCTGAAGTTTTGAGAGTTTCTGTGGGCATTTTCTGGGGTATTGGGGAGTTTGGCCCATTTACTGGTATTTTGGGGTGGGTGGGGGACCTTTATTGGAGTTTTGATTTTTTGTAAATGTGTTTACTGGGTTATTTAAGTACTTGGGGCTATTTACTGGCATTTTGGGGTAGTTAGTAGTATTCACGGGAGTTCTGAGGGCTTTCATGGGTGTTTACTGGTTAGGGGTGTTTACTGGTTACTGGAGTACTTTGGGCTATTTCCTGGAGTTTTGGATTAGTAGTTTGGGCAACATACTGGCATTTCTGTGTAGGGTCCCTGGAAGAATAGTGGTTAGGCCTCGGTGCTCTCACTGCCGCGGCCCGGGTTTGATTCCCGGCCAGGGAACCAACCCCAGCCACTGGTTGCACAAAACAGTGCACTCCCAGTGCCAGTCCCAAGCCCGGATAAAATTGGGGAGGGTTGCGCCAGGAAGGATATCCGGCATAAAAACTGTGCCAAATCAAATATGCGGACCAATGATCCGCTGTGGCGATCCCTAACGGGAGCAGCCGAAAGAACAACACCTGGCATTTCTGGGTAGGTGGGAGACCCTTATTGGAGTTTTGTTTACTTGTTCATAAGTGTATTTACTGAGTTATTTGGGTATTTAGGACTATTTACCGGCATGTTGTGGTAGCTAGGGGTTTAACTTGAGTTTTAAAGGGTTTATTAGTGTTTATTGGGGTATTTATTGGGGTTTGGGCTATTTACCTGCATGTCTGGTAGTTGGTACTACTGAAGTTTTTAGATTTTCTGTGGGTCATTCCTGGGGCACTGGTCTAGTTAGGGCTATTCAGTGGTATTTAGGGTAGCTGGTGGTATTTACTGGAGTTCTAGGAGTACAGACTGAGTTATTTGGGTAATTAGGGCTATTTACTGGTAATTCAGGGTAGGTGGGGTGTTTATTGGAGGTTTAAGGGGTTCTATGGGTGTTTAGAGCTATATTCTGGCATTTTGGAGTGGTTGGAGTATTTACTGTAGTTTTAAGTTTTATCTGCATTCACTAGATTTTTGGGGTAGTTAGGGCTAGTTGTTGGGGTGTTTACTGGAGTTTTGAGGGGTTTTATATGAATTTACTTGGGTTAGTTGGGCATATTTTCTGAAGTATTTTTAGGCATTTAGAGGTGCATATTAATTGGTATAGTTGGATGTATTTACTGGGGTATCAGGTTTCAGGTATGGGGTACTGTTGCTATTTTCAAAACAGGTTGATTCTTTTTCCATCATTTAAATTTCAGCAATTAAGATCTTTTTAAAAATGCATTTGAGTCCCTCGGTGCTTTGATTCAGATTGTTTTTGTGTATGTGTGTGTGTATGTGTGTGTGTGAGAGAGAGAGAGTGAGCAAGTAAGAAAGCGAGAAAGTTTCACAGCGTCTTCAAAAGCTGCATCTTTAAAAAACAAAACGAAACAAAACACACACACACAAAAAAAAGGCTCTTCGGATTCCTGCGATTTTCAGGGTATTAATCTTTCTTTTATATGCTCACATCCAGTCTGCCTCCTCCTTTTAAAAAAAAAAAAAAAGCCAGTCTTTTTAACGCTCTTATTTCTCTCCTTTCACGTCGCCTGTCTCCTCTCGCTGATTACTGACTGCTTTATAAAGTCGTCCGAAGTGAATTTTGCACCTTTTCTGCCATCGCCATGGCCACGGGGGAATTCACATCTTTTAAATGCAAATGCATGTGTGTGAGCGAGCGCGGGCAGTGTGTGGGATGGGGGAGGCCGTGAAGGGAGAGAGGACGTCCTTTCTCCCTGCGACTGACAGCAAAGGAACCCTTAAAGCGTGACAAAAGCTTGGCAACATCATTACATCCTCCTCTCTCTCTCACACGCACACACAAACACACACACACACACACACACGCACACTCACTTGGGGCACAGAGTCTGTCTCAGAGCAGGTTGGAAAGTTGCACTTGATGTTTGGACTCTTTGGCTTGTCTCGAAAAGAGGATGGACGAGGATAGAGTGTGTGTCCAATCGACCACAATCAGCCCGTTTTAGCGACTGAAAACGCGCCATAAGCATTAATGCATTTCTTATTGGCAATGAGAGTGATGGAAAACTGAGAGAGAGAGAGAGAGAGGGAGAGAGTGAGAGAGAGAGAGACAGACAGACAGAGATGACAGAGAGATGACAGAGAGAGAGTGGTGGGGGACTAAGAGAAAGTGTACACCAATACAGGGTATTTATTTTGGATATTATGTTGGTTAGGGGTATTTACCGGTGTATTTAGGGTTTCGGAAATATTAATGGTGCTGAAGCTGGGGCTTTGTGGGTATTTACTGGGGTATTGTATGGTGAGTACCAAGGTATTGGTTAAGTAGGCATATTTATTGGGAGAGTTAGGAGTATTTATTGGGGTATTGTGAATGATTTAGGGTTTTAATTGGGGTAATAGTGTAGGTAGGGTTACTTACTGTGGTATTAGGGTAGTTGGGATATTAACTGTGGTATTAGGGTAGTTGGGAGAATTAATTAAGGTATTATACAGTAAATATATCTAACTACTATAAGTTAGAAGTATTTACTGGTGTAGTAGAGTAGCTAGGGATATTGACTAGGGTACTGGGGAAGGTACAGGTATTTACTGGGGTGTTAGGGCAGTGAGATATATTAACTAGGATACAGGATACAGGTTACAGGATATTGGTATTTACTGATGTGACAGGGTACTGGGGTATGAGGTAATTAGGGGTATTTATTTGGGTTATTAGCTGTGGCATTGAAATAGGTAAGGGTATTAACTGGTGTATTGGGGTGGGTAGGGGTATTTTCTTGGGTATTGGGGGAAGGGGTAATTAGAGCTATTTGTTGGGTTAATTATTAGGGGATTGGGAGTAGTTGTAGGTGCTTGGGTAGTTATGGGTATTGACCAGGGAATTGGTAGGGGTATTTACTGGCACACTGAAGTAGTGCAGTATTGGGGTAATTAGGGGCATTTATTGGGGCAGTTAGATGTATTTACTATCTATAATTTACATTCTTTGAAAGCTTTATTACTTTGATATGGCCAGCAAAAGCATTACCCATCCTCACATTTATCTCTTTCAGACACACAGACAGACAGACAACAGACACACACACACACACACACACATACACACACTGGCAGCTTCCTGTCCTGACCTCAACTGCTTGGAGGTCAAACTGCGTCCCATGAGGTCCATAAATGTTGAGTGCTGACATTTTTTCAGTTAAGAAAATAAAAGCAGAAAAACAAAACAAACAGCTGGTAATCTCAGCGAGACTGCCTGCTGTGATAACACACACACACACACACACACACACACACACACACACACACACACATAGGATAAACACACTGTAACTCAACACAGCCCCTGTCTGACCAACACGCTGTACATTCGAAACACACACAGTAATGCAATAGAATCAAACTTTATGCCCAACACACACTCCATATACTCACAAACACTCACACAGCACACACTACACTCCCAACACACACACACACTGTCCATGTTGTGATCATGGATGATGATGTATGTTGAAGCAGCAGTGTGTCGGAAGTCCTACAGCCCCTCACACTCTAGCACCCAGCAACACACACTCGACAGGGGCAGACTACTTCAACTTTACACTCCCACACATACACACACACACATATACACACACTTGGACACACAGGGGCCAGTGTTTCTGTGAGAGGTTTGTTTGCTCTTGTGTTTTCAGCTCTCACTTAAAACACAATGCGGTCACACGCTGCCTCTCCACTCTTCTCACACGCAAAATAAACACCCCAAATTACCCTAGTAAATACCACAACCTCCTCCAAACTACCCCAGTAAATACCCCCGGTCGTTGCAAAACCCCAGTAAGTCCCCCTTTCATACTCCTTTCTACCCCACTAAATACCTCTAACCACCCTGATACACCTGTAATTAACACACCTACTCAAATATCACAGTAGTTGCCCCTAACTACCAAAATTCTCTAGTAAATACTATACACAATGCTTATACCCTAGTACCTACCCCTAACTACACTAAATAGCCTCTTAAATACCCCCAATGCCGATAGCTGCCGCAATCTTTGGTCAATACTCCTAACTAGCCCAATATCTCAGTTAATACACCAAATTACTCCAATACCTAAACACCCCAGACTATGCCATTACCCCAGTACCCTTGACTACTCAAACACCCCAGTGTTTTGTGCCCTAGCTACCTAAATTCTCTGGTAAGCACCATAAACAACCCTGGTACCCTAGTAACTACCCCAACAATACTAAATATATTCAGAAATACCCCCACACCTACCTACCTGCCTACCTAATTATTCCAATACCACCTTTAATACTCATCCTAAACACCATCCACAAACTACCCCAATACGTCAGACAATACCCCAAACTAGTCCAGTATCCCCAGAAATACCTCAGACTAGCTCTATACCTGAATGAATACCCAAATACTCCAATAAATACACCTACCTATCCCAACACTCTAGTAAATACCCTAATTTCCTAGTAAATATTTCTAGATACCAGTTAATCACAGTAAATAACATGTACGGTATATCACTTTAACGTCTGTACATATGTATGAATGTATTCATTCATACATTACCCTTTTCTTTTTCTTTCTTTTTTTCTTTCTGTGTATGTGTCAGGGAAAAAGGGGGGAGATTCTTTACATTTTTGTAGGCGGCACTTTGGGACGTCGCGGCCTGGCAAGCTGAAATCCGACTGGATCCAGACACACACATACACACACACACACGAAAGATAAAGCACACAACGAAGTACATGCACATGTAATGAATTCACATAGTGTGGGAAAGTCAAAGTGATCCTTCAGAGAGAGAGAGAGAGACAGATTAAGTTCTCCCTCTTTCAGGACCTCAAGAATTTTGTCTCCCTCAGTCATTTACATCAACCCTCTGAACACCTCATATAGACACAGTGTGTGTGTGTGTGTGTGTGTGTGAGAGAGAGAGTGAGAGAGAGAGAGAACAGAAATGAGGAATGTGAAAGGCTGAGAATGAGAGATTATAAAATGAGAGAGGCAAAAACATGGATGGAAGGAGTTATAGAAAGAGTATGAAGGAAAGCAAGGGAAAATGGGAGAATGAGCAGGAACAGAGGGGGAAACAGATGGACAGATTAGAGAGATGGAAGTTAAAACATAGAAAGGAAAGAAAAGATGGGTAAAGGAGGGAACAGGAGGAGAATAAAAACAGAGAGACAGAAGAGAACAGGGATGGAGAGAGAGAGACAGAGATATAATTCTTGACCTTCATTACTTCATAGTGAAGCAATGTGCTTTAGCGCACACACGCGCACACACGCGCACGCGCACACAAACACACAAGTAGTCAGTGAGGAGCATGCTCACTAATGGCCCAGGACATTTTTGAGTTCCTGAGAAATTAACATGCTAAATATATGATGTGTGTGTGTGTGTGTGTGTGTGTGGAGGAGGGAGTTGGGCTCTGCTGTATCTGCTTGAGCAAGTGTGTATGTGTGTAATGGAAACCATGCCAGGTTGAAGTGTCTTTGTGCCTGTGCTAAAACAGTCACACACACACACACACACACAAACTTCAGAGAGTAAACGTGGGTGGTGGCGATCAGTAGCGGTCCCATCTGGAAGGAGATAGCTAGAACATACAAGACACACACACACGCATTAGTACAGTTAGAGCACTGTTGTGTGTGTAAAGACTTTTATGGTAATTACACAAGCACTAACCTCTGCAGCTATTCTTATGAAGAACTCCGCCTCTTCGTGATGTGATTCTGTGATTCTGGAAGAAAAATGATTGACGTATCAGAAACATTTCCACCTCTCTTACCTTGATGTAGTAAGAGCAGGTCAGAGTAACCTGGATCAGACTGCTCTGTGTGTTTTTGTTTGTGTGTGTGTGTGTGTGTTTTAGATTCTGTAGTTGTATCTTGTCTGGAGTGTCTGGGTTATGTCTGATCACAGGTCTTTAACCTGGTGAACCCTATCACCCCTCTGAGAAAGAGACAGACAGAGAGACAGACAGCTAGAGAGATAGACAGAGAGAGAGAGAGAGAGAGAGAGTGATAAGTATACACTCATGATAGAAATCTGCTAATGTAGTACTTCATATGAATGAAGTTGGAATTAAAGCTGCAAGTCCTAATTATATTCAATGTATATTTCTCTCCCTTCTTTTATTCCTTTCTTTTCTTTCTTTTATTCCTTAATTTGTCTTACCCTTTTTTTTTATTCTCCAGCCACTGCCTTGCTCCCATTACCTTTTCATCATCTCTGTCACTTTTTCCTCATTCTTTCCATCTTTCACCCCTCTTTTTGTCTTTCTCTCTTTTACGCACCTTTTGTCTCTCCATACCAGATTTCATTCTCTTTCAATTTCTCTGCCTCTCCTTCTTTCTTTCTCTCTCTCTATCCTTTCTAATTTCTTCTTACCCCTCTTTTCCCCACCCTTTCTTCCCATCACTTCCTCTTCCTTTTTTTTCTCTCTCTCTCTTTCCCTCTGTCAATGTCTACATGTCAGTGATGAAGAGATGACCGATTAGAATGAGGGAGAAGACGGAGACTGTGTGTGTTTCAGTGTCAGACCCTGGAGGCCATTTCAGATCTCCTGCACACACACACACACACACACACACACACACACACAATAGTGGGTTAAAATAGTGTGAATTAATGAACTCTATGTGTGGGAACGTCCCAGGGCGAATTAATGGAGGGAACGAAAGAAGAAAAGCAGCACTGCTTCCTTAGCATTTCTATAGGCTCTCTCTCTCTCTCTCTCTCTCTTTCTCTCTCTTTTTCTCTTTCTCTTTCATCAAACCCCTTTAATCCTGAGGGTGTATGCACAGTCTGGACCAAAGACTGATAAGCAGGCCAGTAAGCACCACAGCGTGTGTATGTGTGTGTGTGTGTGTGTATGTGTGTGTGTGTGTGTGTGTTACTGTGAGTGCTGGTCATGGCTAAAAGCAGAGAAAGAGATGAAAGGAGTATTTGCAGATGTGCAGTGTGTGTGTGTGTGTGTGTGTGTGTGAGTTGATTTTCTTGATCTTCCTTTTGACACAGTTCCCCAAGTACACGAACACACAGAGCACTAATCTCCCTTTTCCCTCAGCTTATCCTTATTACTGAAGAATCCATATTTGATGAATCCTCAAATAAAAGTGGATTCGATCTGAATTTGTTTTTTAGACACTGTGAATGTAAAAAGATAAACTATACTCTCTAACTATACACCTATACACCTGTTGTTGGAAACAACAGAAAAACACCTGGGAGCATGGTGTTATAGAAAAATGATCAACAATGGAGTGATGTAATGACCAGTAGTTACCAAGTGTTTACCAAGATTGCATTGAAAGTGAAGTGACATGTAGCCAAGTATGGTGACCCATACTCGGAATTTGTGCTCTGCATTTAACCCATCCAAGTGCGCGCACACACACACACACACACACACACACACACACCGTGAACACACACCCGGAGCAGTGGGCAGCCTTTTTTGCTGCGGTGCCTGGGGAGCAGTTGGGGGTTCGGTGCCTATATCAAATCAACAATTAGCCATTTTTATGTGGATGTTTGTGGAGCGTTTGCTATACAAACAAAGTCCCTGTGTACGTAGTTACTATAGCAATGACAATGTGCTAGAACGAGTGCATTTGAATTACAGCCAGAACTACTGTCGGAGCTGCTGTTCTGGAAAATGAATCAACACCTTCTGACCAGTCAGAATGAGGAATTTCACTGATGGACAGAGTAGATGGGGTGACTTATTGCTCAAAGCAACAGTAACCTTAAACCTACAATATAATCCTTGTATTGATGAAATGACCACTGAGTGAATGTCCAGTAGTGAACACAGGTTTGTGGTTTGAAACACCTCCACATAAGACTGGTGTTTATATGACAGAATGCTGAATGAATCACATTGTGCATGAAATCTATTATTGAACATGGACCAAGTTAGTTTGCCATAAAGTGTTCAGCAGTAATGAGCAGGACCCCGTTTTGAACACAGACAGAAGAAGTGTGTGTGGAGGAGTTGTAGGCTGTGCCTCTTAAAAACCTGGCACTTCTATTCAGACAGATAAAACTGAGCGGAGTGCTCGGTGGACACACATACACGCACACACACCTCTCTGGTGCGTCGCCAGTCTCTAATGGTTTTGTGTTTATCCTCATGTTATCTGCTCTTTCCACTCTGAGCTTCCTTGACTGGAATCTGCATCCTTGATGTGAGTGCATGTGTGTGTGTGTGTATTTGTGTATAGCGTGAGAGAGAGCAGTGTGTTCACTCACAGTATCCGAAGTTTGTCAAACACCACAGCGTAAAGACGCCACGCTGCCGAAAAACGGCGCGATGGCAAGGTGTGATTACGTGTGTGTGTGTGTGTGTGTGTGTGTGTGTGTTTGCATGCCATTATTATATAACTGATGCAGACGTAATAATGGCAGTCTGGCAGCGGTGATTATGAGTCATTTACAGATCATTGGCAGTTATGCATTATTTACTCTCTAATACAGTAAATGACTGTTTATTTTTCTTTGTTTTTATTATTTTTATTGTTTTTATCTTTTCCTCCTTCACTTTTATGCTGCAAAAATGTAAAACAAAAAAAATGTACTTTATCGTGAAATGAAATGGATTCTTAGAATGAAAAATAAAATACTTAATTTTTTTTTTTTTAGGACAAAAATAAAAGACCAAAATATGATACAGTCATGCACTCTTGCTCTCTCCTGTTATAAACAAACCCTTCTCTCTCTCTTTGTGTGTATGTGTGTGTGTGTGTGTGGTTGCATGGTATGCTGCTAACTTTAGCATGGTCTGGCTTAAGGGTCTTCCCCAAACTGATCATATTATTTGACTGCGCTCGAAATAAAAGCAGCGCCAGTGGACAAAACTGTCCAAACATGGACGTCCTCAGATCTCTAATTAGCAGGAACGGCGGTTTAATTGAGTCATTTGTTTTTGTCTCGCGGGAAAAATAAAAATAACAATGTGAGCGAGTGTGTAGTGTGTGTGTGAAGAATGTGTGTGTGTTGGGGGGAAAAACAGAAGCGTATCGTTTAGCAGCCTGTAATTTAGGGATCGGCTTCTCCTGATTAACGGTGAGGTTTCCTCCTGTCTCCCAGTGTGTGTTTACACAACTCTGTGTATGTATATGTGTGTGCATGCGTGTGTGTGTGCATGTGTGATCGCCATTGTTTTTCCCAGAGCCGATCGCACAGCCTCGTTGACCTTGTGTGTGTGTGTGTGTGTGTGTGTGTGTGTGTGTGTGTGTGTGGGCAAGATGGATGGGGGGTGGGGGGGTGGCTGTCAGGGGGGTCACTTGCTCCACAAAGTCCTAAAGTTCTCAAATCATGATTACAGGTTTAGCCCACACATGTGTGGAGAACTGAGAGAGAGGGACAGAGCGAGAGAGAGAATGACAGCTAGCCAAAGAAAAATCAACAGAGAGACAGACAGAGAGAGCATCAGAGAGACAGACAAACAGATTGATAGACAGAGAGATGCACCATGAGAGAGAGAGAGAGAGAGAGAGAGAGAGAGAGAGCAAGAGGGATAGACAGACAGAGAAAGACAGACAGAGAGACAGACAGAAAGAGTGACAAAGAGAGAGGCAAAGAGACAGATACAGAGAGACAGATGTAGAGAACATCAGAGAGAGAGACACATAGACAGAGAAAGACAGTGAGATACAGAGAGCAAGAGAGGCAGACAGACAGTGAAATAGAGAGAGAGAGACAGACAGACAGAAAATGAGAGACAGTGAGCAAGAGAGAGAGAGACAGACAGACAGACAGAAAATGAGAGACAGTAAGCGAGAGAGAGAGAGACAGACAGAAAATGAGAGACAGTAAGCAAGAGAAAGAGAGAGAAAGAGAGAGAGAGAGCAAAGGAGACAGCCAGAGGAAGACACACAAGGAGAGACCAAGAGAGAAAGCCACAGAGATAGATAGACAGACAGACCGGCAGACAGACAGAGAGAGACAAAGAAAGACAGCTAGAGAGAGAGACAGACAGTCAGAGAGAGAAAGAAAGATAGAGAGAGAGAAAACCCTTTATGGAAAACAGAATCATTCTTGTCGATTGCCAGTCATCAAGCCAAAAGCAACAACAGCTGGCTTCTTCTCTTTCTCTTTCTCTCTCTTTTTCCCATTTACCTTCTATTGTTTTTGTGGCCTCCACTAAACTCAAATCCAGAACTGTATCTATGTACATCTCTACCTGTCTGTCTGTCTGTCACACTCTGGAATGTACTGTGTGTGTGTGGATGGACAGAATGAGGAAATCTGTCTGAAAAAATCATATGCTATGGTGCATGTGTGTGTGTGTGTGTGTGTGTGTGTGTAAAGGGTGGGCATGCGAGTGCAAGAGTAAGAGAGAAAAAAATGTATAAAGAGATGGAAAATTTTTAAAAATGAGAGAGGAAGAGGGAGAGAGTAGTAATGACTTTAACAGCTGTTAATAAATTAATTACTGAGGTGTCAGTGCTACTTCTATCTCATCAATCTATCTCGTGTGTGTGTAGATGAAATCCATACATTATTCTGTGTTTAATTCAGTTTTTTAAACACAGCTGTCTCATTTCGTCTGTGTGTTTTCCCCTCAAGACATGCAGAGATGGAAAATTGATCCTTGGTAATCACAATCCAATGTGAGAAATTCTCAAGTGAAACTGAAATCAATCTAAATACTGCGTTCACACACTGTGCGCTCCTAACACGAAGTGAGATAATTCAGTGAAAATATGAAATATACACAGTTTTCCTTTTACTGTCTGAATTTTTGCTTCTTTAGTTTTGCATTGAATCTACAAGGCTAATTTAGATAACAAGTAAGGCAAATCTATCTCTCCTACAATTGTTTATATAAACATATAGATTGTCCTAAATCTCCTTATATGACATGACATAATGTTCTGTGGAAGATGGACCATTTTGGAAGAGTCCCGTTACATCTGGAGTAAAGTTAACACAGCATTCCACAATAAGAACATCATACCAAAAGTCAAACATGGTGGTGGTAGCGTGATGGTGTGGGGATGCTTTGCTGCTTCAGGGCCTGGGAGACTTGCCATAATTGACAGAACCATGAATTCTGTTCTCTTAAAGAAAATCCTGAAGGAGAATGTCCGGTCACCAGTATGTGATCTGAAGCTCAAAAGCGCAATTGGGCTACGCACCAGGACAATGATCTAAAGTACAAGAGCAAGTCCACCTCTGAATGGCTCAAAAGAAACAAAATTAAGGTTTTGAATCGGAATTCCAATGATTTGCTGGTGCAGGAACTTAACAC
>CM075015.1:19294662-19324903 GCA_037576675.1 Pangasius sanitwongsei | reverse complement strand
TGAAAGACAGTTATAGGAATCATTTAGTTGCGGTTGTTGGTGAAATATGCATATATAGAGGAAATCAGTAGGGTGCAAATACTTTTCCACGACACTGTATTCCTGTTTTAAATGTGTTCATAACTTCCAGATTTGTGTTACATTTTCTGCTATCAAATATGTAATGCCTAGGGGACAGAATAATCTATTTGGGGGGAGATTAAAAAATTGGTTGTCCAAGATGGCCGCCTCCAAAAAGTTCTAGCATTCAGAGACACATTAAAGTTTTGTTCATGTATATACGATTACAGTAGTTCATTCTGTGTCCTAAACCACATAAGCATGTCAGTGTGACATTATTTAACACAATTTGTGTGATTTGTGTGATGATACTTAAAGAAAAGACTATATCTTGGTGGGGATTGAATGTCCCCACAAGGATAGGAATATATGACAGTTTTGACCTTGTGGGGACATTTGGCTGGTCTTCAGAGTTGGCTGTTTTTTAACAACAACAAAAAAGACTGCAGCTTTTATTTAAAAAAAATTAAAAGAACCAAACTTTTGGCTGCTTAGGTTAAGGTTAGGCTTAGATTTGGTGTAGCATAGTATTAATTAACTAGATTATAATTATATCAGTGGAAGGTCCTCAGAGGGACAGTAAGCCAAGTGTGTGTGTGTGTACTTAGTAAGTCAGAGGACTGGCGTGCGAGACAGGAGCAGCAGAACTCATATTGACCGTGCAGAGAAGGCGTGTAATCGGACAAACACTCCGTGAACGAGGGATGAGTGAGACTGAGAGACAGAACAAGTGAGAAAAAAGAGAGACAGATTAAAGTATTTAAGTATGTATATAACAGATTCATCTCATCTAGGCTTGTGGTTCAGTGGTTTTGTGTGTGTTTATATGTATCTCTTCTAAGCAAGTCTTTGTGTGTGGGTGTGTGTGTTTCTGTGTGACACTCAGATAAAGCATGTGTTAGTGTGAGGTGTGTGTGTGTGTGTGTGATGTCATTACACATTGTGTGTTTATTTGTGGTTATATGTTTGTAACTGTTTAATGTATGTGTTTGTGTGTTCAAGCATCTCCTCTAGGCGAGTGTGTGTTTGCATCTGTGCCAGTGCGAGAGTAGTATAGCCATTCTGTGTGTGTATTGTGTGTTCATGTGAATTCACATTTTTGATAAGCCAAGCACACGATACACTCACTACATAAGTGCTTAAAGTTATGAGGGCATTGTTGCTAGGCAAGTGGAATGTGTAAGCTAGCTAATAATGGAGGCTAACAATGTATCGAGCTAGTAACACAGAGTCATTAAGTCTTAAACAGACAAAATAAAGGCACAGTGACCATGAAAACAAGATAGACCCTTCAGCAAGATCAACATTTACCTCAGATGTGTTGGTAAATTACAAAAAAACTGGCTTTTTATGACTAAAATTACACTGTACTTACCTTTACCGCTAAGCGCTAACCAAAGTAAGACATGTTTTGCCATATTAAAAACACTGAACATCGTGTTATATTTCTGTTGAAGTCAGAAAGTTTGATTTATGTGAAATCTTTTCAGAAACATGACTATTACTATGAAACTGAATTAATTAAGGGAATGTAAGAATATGTGTGCGTTTGTGTGAGGGTATATGAAAGCTTGTGTGAGTAAGAGAGAGGGGCGAGACAGGGAGAGTATAGTGGTGGCTTAGGTGATGATTGGTTCTGTCTCGCAGTGGATCAAGTGTGTGATACTGTGAGTCCTCTGTATGTGTGTGTGCGTATCTGTGTGCGCTCAGTACAAACTCTGAAACACTCAACTTATGTTGAGTGATAACACACAGACAAAGAAAAAGATACACTCCTCCATCTCTGTTTTTCTCACACTCATTTTTTCTCTGGTTCTGCCTCTTAGTCCTTCAGCTTTTCTGTCTCACTATCTTTCTTTCTGTCTCCTGCTATCCTTGTGTGTCTCTCCCCTTCTCTCTTTCTCTTAGAAAAGTCTCTGCAATAAATGAAACTTTCAGACACTGCCATTTTATATACTTGTGTATCTCATGCAATATGGATACTATACTTCCTGTGTCTCTCCCTCTTGGTCTACATCTCCGTGTCTTTCTTTCTGTCTTGATGTAAGTTGTTTATCTTGTTTCTTTCTCAGCTCTTTGTGTTCACCAATCTGTGAGCATCGTAAAGTCAACATGTTTTTGCGTCTCCTGTAAACGAATGCTTCCCTCTGACCACTTCAGCCCAAACAGTACTTCAACACTCCAGTGCTGTTTACATTACCACGTAAACGTTGTATCGGGGCGGGTGTGTGTTTTTACATTGTGTTTGTGTTGATGTGAATGGTGAGATTTGATCTGTGTACATTACAGGCACTTTCTCTGTCTGATTTATATATTGATTTAGCGGTGTGCTCGATAGAGTCCGGCTATAGATGGTATTTTGGACGAGAATTGCACAGCAGTTTTTAAAAACACGTTGGACAAAAAAAATGTCCATGAAAAAAAGTTACTCAGTTGGTGTTTTATCATTGATGTTTTTGTCCATCGTGTTTTTCAAACTTCTGTTTAATTCTCGGCCGGTGAAAAGAATTACATGATTGCATGATTACAAGAATTAGATGATTGCATGATTATAAGAATTACATGATTTCCAAGAAGCTTGTTCACATTTCTCCAAATGAAGGATCTTTGAAAGACAGCTGTCCATGTGCTACCTTCTACATGGGACAAACTTTTTCCCCTTCTTAGCTAGACAGGGTCAGAAAATCACTCTCTGAAACAGAAACATCTAACCCTGCCCCCACATGGTTGACATCACGTAGTGCTTTCCCTTAGCACTATTTCCTATCTACTGCCCCACCTCCTTTATACAATGAACAGCCTGCAAATAACGAACATTCAAACAAGAACATTCCAGAAGTTTCGTAAGTTTTGAGTGGCTCTGAGAAGCACTTAAGCATATTAGCTATCAGATTATGCTGCTTGTCAGACTGTGCTACAGTAGCTAGTTTGCTTTAACCAGATATGTTATGGCTAACAATAAATAACATTTTGGATTCATGGAAGCATATCATTCAAGCACTTTAGCTAGGTAAGGGTGGTGGTGCATCCAGAGCCTATCCTGGGAACACTGGGTGGAACCCCTAGATGGGACCCCTATGTACACACATTCACACTCTATCACATCTACGGGCAATTTAGAGTCACCAATCCACCTCCTTATATATTTTTGGGAGTTTCGAAGAAACATGAGAACCCAGAGGAAACCCATGCAGACACACGGGGAACATGCAAAACTCCAAATAGGCTGTAACCCGAGCTCAGGAACGAACCTGGTACCCTGGAGCTGTGAGGCAGCAATGCTACCATAATGGATTGTAACTCAATTTTAAATCATGAACATAGACATCCCATAAACAATATGGCATTTACTATCTGTGAATACCATCCAAAGCCCAAAAACATCTTTACCCAGACATTCTTTTTGTTCATTTCAGCCTAGTTGCTTCACTAGCATCACTAGCAGTTTAAGACTTGATCCTGTTTAGGTGCCAAAAAGGAAACAATAAGAACAGAAGACACTCGGCTTTCTCTCCATACAACAATAGCACTGAACAACGGAGTCATTCATCGTGCACTTATCCCTCTCTCTATGCTCGTCTCTAAGGAGGAGGATAGTGAGAAAGACACAAAAACAAGATGTCAGAGCTGCATTACAGCTTCGCTAACTAATGACTTGGCAAGGTCACAACCTCAGGGACTCTGGTAACTTCCAGTCCGTCACCTCTCAGCAGGATAAATCATCACCTTTTCACCTTAAAGCTGACCCCAAAGCAAGAGAGAGAAAGTGAGGAAGTGGGAGAAACTGGTGTAAAAGAAAGACAGCTAGTGTGTGTGCAACGTACAGCTCTGAGGATGCATTTGTTTGGATATACTGTATATTGCTAAGTAAATCTAACAGTGTTATGTTACACTGATATACTGTAGGTAACCCATTATTCCTTGGACGGGTGCATCATTTGACCTAAAGAGCTGAAAATTTTGGGTTTCTACATTGTTCTAGTAAACTAGTGAATGCTGACACTCTTTAAGCATCAGCTTTAAAGAATATTCTACAAGTTTCCAACTGTATAAATGAGCGTCTCTGTAAGTACTTTAAAAATGGGAAGTTGAAAAAGGAGACACTGTGATAAACTGAAATATATGATGGAGCTTCATTGGAATGTGTATTTTTAGCACAGAAAGAAATGGATGTTAACTTGGCTAGCAAGGACTTGCCCCCTTAATGGTCAACCAGTTGCTCTGGAATTGTGGTCAAATCTATTTTACATGGATAACATGGCTAAAATTAATCATATCCTGGCAAAAATCTTGATTTGCAAAAACAAACGACTATGAGCCAGTTAGTTAGCTAGGTAGTTACAATGGTTATCATACCTGTTTTTTTTTTCTTTCAAAGAACAGCTAATGGATCTAGGTGTAGTGTTTGTACTGCCATTTCTAAACCTTGGCAAGAGAGTTATAGACATCTTAAATGATATCACATAAAAAAAAAAAACATGAATCGAAATTGGATTTAAAATACAAGGATGATGGTTTTCCAAAGGGGTGATTTTTATTTTTGACAGGAACCCCTTGGATGCCTCCTCAAATTGAGCCCTACATGTGACTACAAAAATACAGAGACTGCTATAATACCCAACTTATCTAATAACCAAGTATCTGTGTGAGTGTTTCTTGGTGCTGTTTCTGGCTTCTTTGTGATGGGTTTATGAGCAGCGATCATTCACATTCAGTAGTGCTCTCACCATTCAGACCAAATGCTCCTCTGCTATTGAGTTCTACTGAAGCGTACACTTAAGAATACACCCAGCCTAAGAGACAGGGAGAGGGAGGGTGGGAGAGGAAACAAGAGAACATTACACCCAGTCTGAGAGAGAACACTATACCCAGCCTGGGAGAGACAGAGACGGAGCATCTAAAGTGAACGTGACTCAAATTGCATCACAATAAAGAGCTTTTTGAAGCAGTTGGTTTTAGTTGTTGGAGACAATTAAAGTGAAACAAACCAGCGATCATGAAGTGGCAAGCTTAAGGAAATCTAAGCATTGATTTTGTTAATCATTGGTCTTAAGATCTAACCCAGTAATCCATCTATAGAGCAACATGAAGACTAGAGATCTCCGGAGATCACAGCCAGCAGTTACCACAAACAATAGCTCAGTCTGTACTCATATATCAACAGCCAGTTGCTTCATATTATGGAAAAAGAACTCTTGAAGACAGAGTGTCACACATGCATGACAGATTATGTAGTTTGGCATTAAAAGAGGAACATCATGCTTTCTGCTCAAGCACAGTATTAGTCATTTCACTGTTAGAATTGTAAGTTTTCGACTTTTAAGATTAGGTTCCACCAGTGTTATAGGTTTATATGTTGGAATTCTCCAATGTGTTTTGGTGTGGTTTAAGACATTCCCTAATGTTCTTTTAATTTGGATTCTTCAGTTGTTAGACTTTGAAGTGTTGGACATTGACCTTTCAGAATCCTTCATTTGTTGGTCCTTCAACTGTGGAAGGAATAATACAGAAAGTGTTAGTTCTTTCTGTATTAATCCTTCCAGTGTTAGACCATCAAGTTTCCAGTTCTAGGTTATGTGTCAGAACTGCATCGTCCAGTACTACATCTTCCAGTGTTATTCATCTTTCAAGTGTTAGATCTTCAAGTGTTGTACCTTCAAATGTGGTAGTCCTTTCAGTGTTAGACCTTCAAGTGTTGACTCTTAAAGTGTTAGACTTTCCAGCTCTAGGCTATAAGTGTCAAACCTTCAAGATCGAAATCCTCCAGTACTGTGTCTTCCAATGTTAGTACTCCTTGAAGGGTTTGAGCTTCAAGTGTTAGATCTTCCAGTGTTGAAAGATCAAGTGCTAGACATTCAATTGATGAACCTTGAAATGCTGTAGTCCTTCCAATGTTCCTCTTCTACCAGACCTTCATGTATTAGTTATTTAGGTGTTAGTCCTTTCATTCTTCCAATGTTGGAACTTCCCATGTTACTTTTGGACTTTCTAGTGATAGATATTCAAATATTGGAGCTTCAAATGTTGACTTTTCTGTGATAGTACAACTATTACTCTTAAAATGATATTTAGTTGAGTTCCAGTTCTTACTGTGTTAGATCTTCAAAGGTTAGTCCTTCCAGTCTTAGTCAAGTATCAATCACACCACTGCTATGCCTGAGTTGGTTGTTCCAGTGTTGGGAATTGTGGTTTCTGTTTCAGTGGCAGCAGCTTTACCAGTGTTAATCGTATTATTCCTGCAAGCAGTAATCCTTTTAATCTTGCCAGTGTTAGTTGTGCCAGAAGTTGTCGAATGTGAAGGTACTGTTTTCTCTGCCAAATGGACAAGCATGAAATCTCTCTATAATGAAGTCTTCTGATGATACACACACTTTATAAAGACACACATCATCAGATAAACACACTTTTCAATACTATTTCCTATACTATCACACTCTTGATTATGGTCTCACACTCACATAGGATGACTGATTCCCTGGAGCGTTTTTAATGCGTTCTATGAAGGTCATAGAATAATATATTTTTTCCTCCATTTGGGTTTGCATTTGACATAAGTTTGGATCAGTTTTGGACCACATCATAAATTTGGATAAGGTTGGAGCAGACCAGAATCCCAAATGCTCAAAGAAACAAGGTATTCGTGAAAGCATCCTAAATCGAAATATGTTTTTGCTATCTCTTGTGCTATTTTTCATTTTTTTTATCAGTCACTTCACATGAATCTTACAGTCTTGTAAAGACTCTGCAAGATGTGTTTTTGTTTCACCATACATAAACTTATCTCTTTTAGGTTTGTCTTGAATTTCACATACGCTTTTTACATTGGATCGGGGGTCCCAGAACACTTCAGGAAACAAGCGGACGTGAAAGCATCCTAAACTGCAGTGTTGTGTTTTCGCTATTTCTTTTCCTATTATTCATATACGCTTCCAGTTACTTCCTCTGTCTGTCTCTTACAATTTCTTTCCCCATCTCTCTTTCTTGCTTTCTCTCCTCCATGAATGGCCTCAGTAAGGGGAACAGGTCTGTTATAGCTGTGCTCTTTGGCAGAAATATGCTTTATGCCACCTCATGTTAAACGCATTAGCGTTTCTGCTCCATTCTACTCGGCCCGCAGCCCGCCAGACGCTTCCTGCTCCTCTCCAAACGACACACACAGATGGAGAGAGACAGAAAGAAAGAAAAAGAGCAAGGGAGGGGTGATTCTATGGATCAGGGATTACCAAGTGGAGTTTTATGATTTGAAGCAATGTTTTAACCCAAATCCATTTTTTGTGCTCCATGAAGATTTGATAGAAACTCATGGCATGTGTTTAGTTTTTCTTTCTCCAATTCTGGTTTGGCTCTGAATTCAGTGCCTTTTTGAAATGATCCAATCACTAATGCCGATGCTAATGCTATCTGCTGAAGCTTCTTGAGTTTTGTGTGAGCATTGGGAGAAGGTTTAGTGTTTGCTAAGAGCAGTGGCGTTTTAGTTAACTCTAAAACTGGCTTTACTTGTGTTTTGTGGTTGGAATGTTGGCTGAAGAGATCACGGCAAACAGGAATTGTGAAAAAAAAAGTGTGTGTGTATATATATATGCGTGTTAAAGACACAGGGTTGTGAGGTAGCGTTTAGATGTTTATGGTGTGTAACGAGAAGTTTGTAATTTCACTCTCCTGGGGTTTGGTTTGGTGTGTTTCTGTGTGTATGTGTGCGAATGTGAACCATTGTGTTCTGTTTAATCTCCATCCTAGACACTTTAACTGTCAGGGAGTTCTGGGAGCCGCTGTGCACAAAAATTAGCGATTATGTACCAACTGCTGAGGTCTTATTCACATACACATACACACACACACACACACACACACACACACACACACACTCTCAGCTAGTTGCTCTCTCATTCTCACAGTCTGTCTCTCTCTCACACACATTTATTGTGTCTTATTGTCACTGTTTTGGTCTTTTCTCATTGAGGCACTCAGTGGGGGGCGTAATGGGGGGGGGGGGGTTCACACACACAATTTCAGCCCTGTTTAGACTTTTAATCATGCACACACACGCACACACACACACACACACACACACACAAGAAAAAGAGCTTAAACATATCTTTACATATCTTTTATCAGCTCAATAACTGATATGGTACACCACCATAGCCTAGAAAGCTAAGCCACTTGTACCATATAGCCACTTCTCACAAACGTTACACTTACCCTAATTAGTGGGGATTTGAGAACATTGTTTAACCCCAACCCTACTACCGAGATTGCTAGTAGAATAATCAAAAGAAGTGGCCATAAGAAACCAATTGGACAAGTTGGAATCAGTGATGATTCCTGCTCTATCCCAGAGGAAACCCAAGTGGACAAGGATAGATCATGTGAAACTCCATACAGACAGTACCCTGAGCTCAGGATCAAACAGGAGACCATGGAGCTGTGAGGTGCCAACTGTACCTGCTGCACCACCATGCCACCCTTTACGTTCAATAAAATCTAGAAATCCAGAATCTAGAGTCTAGCTTTTCTTTAGACAATGCGGTAGCCTTTTTTTGTTTCTAAAGTTTTAAACAATGCCCACAACATCAAATGTAACTATAAATGGATAAAAAGTATGATGTCATACTGGCAGAACGTTGCTGTGGTATAAGACTAACAATACATTGGGCCACATGACCCCATCCCTTGATTGTTTTCCTATAACATCATGTTTTTTTCCTACCCCTTTGTTCACCTGTCAATTCCCACTAGCTAACTCTCCCCTATCACGCAATAGCTACAAACTGGGGAGGGTGGGGCAAACGTGTTTACTACAAGACGCATGAAGCCACCCTCTGCATTTCTTTCAAACTGTTGCTTGTGCTGCATCAAAGGGCAGCATAAAACACTCGGAAGAAAGTGCTTTCTACCCTCTTCTGCATACATGAGCTCACAGACACCCATGATTGGCTAGTGTTCCTGTGATTGACAGGTGACTGGGAGAGCATGCCATCTCTTCCCCCCAGAGAGCACGGCCAATTTTGCTATCTTCGTAAATAATTAAGGTAGCAAAGGGCTTTTGACAGCACGTCCGATTGATTTCTTACATTCAGATTTTTGTTTGAGGATCCACATTGCAAATAAGTTTTTCCTCCTTAAGTCTGCAAGCCAAAAAAAAAAAAAACAAAGTTGTGAAGATTCCACCTCAGTGACTTTTTACCCTGAGATGTACAGTTTTCCTCTCAGAGTGAAGTCGACTTTGTTTCTAACACAAGTATTTACTGCATTGTTAAAGTAATGCATGTACACACATACACACACACTCTTTCTCTCTGAATCATCTGGGTCTTATAGGGATGTGTGTGTGTGTGTGTGTGTGTGTGTGCGCATACCCTTAGTGTCTCCTTTTTTACTGATCCTGGCAGGTCTCCACGCCCCCCTGTGGAGCTCGTTTCCACCCTGAGAAATTTCCAATTCACTCCATGCAGAGTTCGTGTGTGTGTGTGTGTGTGTGTGTGTGTGTGTGAGGAGGATCAGGAATCTGTGCTTAGACTCCTAGAGTAATGACCTCCTAAATCTACTGCATACACCAAAGAGACAAAAAAAAAAAAAAAATAGAGCGAGGTAGTAAGATAGAAAAAAGAATGAGAGACAGAGAGAGTGAGTGAGAGAAAGAGAGAGTGAGTGAGTGAGTGAGTGAGAGAGAGAGAGAGAGAGTCCAAAATAGGAAGAGAGCAAGACAGAGAGAGACAGAGAGAAAGAATGTAATTTAAAGATGGTCTTTGTGTGTGGAGGAAAGTTTAAGGAAATGAGTTACAGTGAACATACCACAAAAATCCTTTCTTAGGTATATATACACACACACACTCACACACACACACACACACACACACACACTCTCACACCCAGCCTGCCTTTCAGATTAGAGCTGCCAGCGCTGTTCTCGGACTCCCATGTAAACCTTAACACACTCATAACCTTTTTCCACTAACACAGAGTTCCCTCTCGTCCTTTCTGGTCCTTGTTCGTGTTCTGGTCCATGATTTGCTTCAACATCTTCTTCTTCTTCTTCTTTTGATTAATGTTCATTTCTAATTCTGGATCTAATTCTAGTTCTTACTCTGGTCCATTTTTATGTCTTCAATGAGTGGTGGAGGCATTAGGTTTTCGGGTTGTCCATCTATCTGTCGGTGCACCTGTCTGAGATTCCCGTCAGTGCGATATCTCAGGAACAAGGCTGCATGTTTGCAAGATTTACGTATATGGAATTATCATTGTAACCAGCAGATGAACTGATTAGATCTTGGAACTGATCCAAACAGGGTCAAGGTCACAGCAAAGTCAAATGTCAGAAATTGTTTTTCTTCAATAGCTTCCTTTCTGTTTGAAGTATAGTTTAAGTGGTGGTGGAAGCATCCCATCTTTTTATTGTTGACTTTAGTTCTGGTTCTTATTCTTGTTCTGGTTCTAAAACTTTTTCCATTTCTGCTTGTTTTTTTTCCTTTTTTGTACAGATTCTTGATCTTGAGAGTTATAAAGTTGATCTTGATCTTAATCTTGTTCTGAGTCTTTTTCTTGTCTTAAGTCTTTTCTGGTCCTGAATCTGAAGCTTTCTGGTTTTTGCACGTTCTTGCTTTTTCTTGTTCTTGTTTTTGTTCTGATTCATTCTCTTCTTCCTCTTGTTTTGATTTTTTTTTTTTTTTGTTCTGGTCCATGTTTTGGTTCTTCTTCTGCTTCAACTATTGATTAAAGCAGCCTTTTTTTTCTGGATATAATTCTATTTCTTACTTTGGTTCTTTTATAACCGTTGATTTCAGTTCCAGCTCTTGTTCTTTTCAGAGGCTGTTTCCCGTTCTGCTTCTGTTTTTTTTTTTTTGTTTGTTTGTTTGGTTTTTTTTCAGATTCTTGTTTGTTCTTGTTCTTGGTTCTTCTTTTGCTCCGACTTTTGAGTAAAGTTCACTTTTCTTTCTGGATTTAATTCTACTTCTTACTCTGGTACTTGTTCTTATACTTTTTCCGGCTCTGAATCTGATTCCAGTTCTGCTTCTTTTTTTATGCACATTCTTGCTTTTATTCTGGTTTTTATTCATTTCTGGTTCACGTTTTGGTTCTTCTTCTGCTTCAGCTTTTGACTAAAGTTCATTTTAAATTTTGAATTAAACTCTAGTTTTTACTCTGGAAAACTAGAGTTTAATTCTAGTTTTTTTATTGTTGATTTCAGAATCTGTTTCTCAGCCTGCTTTTATTTAGTTTTTTTTCTGATTCTTTTTTGTTCTCATTCTGATTATTGTTTGTATATTTAGGTTGTGGTTCTTGTACTAGTCTGATTCTTTTTTTTTTTTTGGTTATACTTCAATTTCAGGTTATGGTCCTGATCCTGCTCTTTGCTCTGCTTCTCCAGCTTATTTGTGTTTTGGTTCATTTTCTTGTTTTTTTCCCTTGAGAATTATGCATATTTTATTGTGCTAATTTTTGGCTGGTTTCATTTGCCATTCCTTAAAATCTGTGTGTGCGTGTGTGTTTGTGTGTGTGAGAGACAGAGGGAGAGACAGAGAGTGAGAGAGGGTAGTTGTGTTGATGGTCAGATAGTGTTCAGGTATGTGTAAGTCAAGAACATCAGTTTAACACACACACATACACATACACACACAGACACTATTTACGGTAGCTGTGTGTGTGTGAGGTCAAAGGTCATGGCTTTACCCAGGTGAAACACATCACTTTTCGCGAAGGGAGGATCAGATTTCGGAGCTCCAGCAGCTCTTTAACACTGACTGAGTGTATTATTCAGCATGACTATCAATGATTCAGGACTCACACACACACACACACACCTCTCTCTCTGCTGCTAATACGCACGTTATCTCTCATTCCCTCTCACACATTCCTGTCCTTTCTGGCTTCCTTTTTTTTTTTTTTTATCACTACAGCATTTGATCTCCTTCTCCTAAGGGATTATGGGTAAATCAGTGGCTGTAATTATTTAACATGACTGCATCTCTGTTCTAATTATCCACATAAACAGAAGAGGGGAACATCATTTACACATCAAGGGGAAATGAGAGACTTTTTTTTTTTCATTTGCTGATTGTATTATTAATATTTATATACACCACAGCATTGTGGAATGCTCAATTCTGATTCTTGGTCAGAAGGTGATGATGAATTTTCTATTGTACCAGTTCTGACAGCAGTTCCATAAACAGATTAAAAAAAGTTTGTAATTGTTGATATGATGAAGTTTTATGTAAGAACATATTTATTTAATATTTTTGGAAAGGAGTCTCCCGTGTTAAAGCTAAAGCTGCTCCTTTTCTTCTTATTTGCAGCTTCTTTCTGTTTTTTCTCCTAAGCTACTGTAGTTATGAGAGCCATTTTCTTATTATGCTCTTTGGTCAAAATAGGCTTTAAAAATTAATAATGAAAATCTTCTGTATAAAAATCTTCTGTATTAGCATGGCTCACACTCTTAATAAGTAATAATATAGTATCTATTTATACAAGCAAAATCAGAAAATATAGCTTTTTAAAATCAGTGGTCATGCTCTTGACCTACAATATAAATATACTGAAATGGAGGTCTATGGAGCACTGAATAAGATGACTTGCATTTGACTAGGAGGAAAATATGCATCTTCTTTGTCTCCTTTTCAGCTTTGTTTCTGTCTCGAGGGGAATTATATTCAATCACAAACACCATTAATGCAGACTGTGGATGTGGGGAACTTCTAAACACGCGCTCTGCGTATTTATTTAAGCAATAAACAGCAAGATGCAAAGCAAATGCCTGTTTTGATTTTGATCGTAGCGTGTTTATCGGCAATGGGTTGCGGGCATTTAGGGGATCAAGTGTAGGTTGACAGTGGTGGTTTTTGTGTGTGTGTGTGTGTGTGTGTCTATGTGGAAGGATTTGATGCAATGTTGACAGTGTGTATATGTTGTGTTTTGGTGTGTAAAGTCTGAATCCAGGATGAAAAACTGTTTTTATTTCATCAGTTATCAAAAGCACTCCATAGTGTGAGATGAAAACACATAACACTCAATTTTCTTCATCTCGTTCTCTCATTCAGGTGGAGATCACGCTTCAGGACATCAACGACAACCCTCCAGTTTTTCCCACTGACATTCTAGATGTGACCGTCCAAGAAAACGTGGGTGATGGATTCAGGGTAATGCAGCTAACAGCAACCGATGCAGACGAGGTAGGAAATTCCCTGTGGAAAAATCTGGAATAATAGCTGCCTCAACTGAATGTTTCTGCTAAATATACCCGGACTTTAAAGTGATATTCCGTGTGATAAATTCTGCTCTGATTACAGTGAGGAATAAGGTTGACATAAGTCATTTCTAGGCTAAACCTGATGAGCGCCGCTCTAATGGATCGGTCTGGGTGTGTGATGAATATCAAGGTGCTGATGGATATCATTAATAGCGTTAACAGAATGTTGAAATTTGCCAAGAAGAGAGGAAGAGAGAGAGAGAGAGAGTGTTGCGGTTGGAATTGGATTGGACCCTGCAGAATGCTGTTGTCTCGCAGCTGAATGAGATTTAATCACTAAAGACGGAAAGGAAACCGTACGTTTGGCTGATGATCTGGGAAGGTATTTGAGAGGGAAAATGATTTTAAAAAGGAAAACAGGTATTGAGTAATGGAAATCTACTTTCTCACTCCCTGCTTCTCTAGTGCATTTTCCATCCACCTGTTTTTAGGTGAAATTTGGATCAATAGAATGAGCTCAATAAGCTAAATAGTACTGTGTGTCAAAACAGTACACAATTATGATACTGCGTAGTGCACTATTTTGACATACTACTTAGTACAGTAGTGTGAGGTTTGGGATGGAGCCAGAGGTAATGGCCGGTTGTCAAGAGAATCATTTATACTGACAGAATAACCCATAGCTTGCTAGTACCACATGCCAAGTAGTATGAACATACAGCGCCGTATTGTTTTGGGATATGCAATAGTATGCAATGTTACTATTGTGACTGTTTGCATTTGTTGCTTTGTGGATAAAGAAACGATGTTATACAGGGTGATAGTAACAGGTTTCTGCAATAAACTATGATATAGCGAGTGTGCTTTTGGCAGCCGGTGCTCTTTTAATGACATCATCATGCTGTTCTTCTCCAGAACTTTCAACACAACAGTAGTTAATAGTAACACACAATAATTCACAGTAAGTTTGCTTAACATTTAAGAAACATTTGGATGCAAAACACAGAACAGCTGCACAGACTGTTGGAGTTTGGTTTTGTCCCCTTTTCTTGTCTCTTTCCCCTTCTTTCCTTACTTTCTGATTTCATGAAGTCACTTGAGATGTGTCGATGAGTCTCTGTGAGGCTGCTTGAGTTTGTATTACATCTCTGGCTTCCTCTTGTGCTATAAACCTCTGCTTCTTTCCCATTTCACACAGGAAATGTGTTAAAAAAAATTCCAGCAGTTGCATAGCTCTGTTACAATACTTTAGAATTACACCCTCATGCAGGACTCTTAGACCTTCCTTCTTACCATGAACCCTGAATTTGTGATGTATCAGTTCATGTTCATTTGTGTTAATGGATGAGAAACACACATCTATTCCCAAATTTTTCCATCAGCAGGGCAGAGAAGCGTTTACTTTTCCCCAGGTGTTCTCAGATTGGAAGTGTAATGCAGACCAGTGCCAGGGTGGATGAACGTCCTTGGCTAACATGAGTCCAATCAGATATATCTGGAACCTTTTTCAGCTAAAGCCACATGTGTAAGAAAAGAGTGAGCCAAGCTCTATAACAACAGACCAGCAGACGGGAACATGTTTTTGGTTTCTGCAGAATTTCTCAGGTCTGAAGGTCTGGCTCTCCACAAGTTGGCGCAGAGCGGTGTCAGCCATTCTAAGGTTGTTTCAAAGTGGGTATAGACAAGCTCCAGGTGGAGTAGAATAGGTGACTCCAGAAGGGTTGCAGAGTTTCTTAGGGCTGCAAATGTAGCTTGAGTAAGCTTGTGAAGGGGTTAGTAGTCCTCAAGTTAAACCAGATCTGTCTCAGCAACAGTTAACTCTCTTTATGGTGACACACGTGGTCTGAATATAAAAGTGGCTTTCCACTTTTCCAGGGATTTGTGCCCGTTCTGCCACAAGAGCATTAGTGAGGTTGGGCACTGATGTCAAGTGAGAAGTCCTGGTATGCAGTCAGCATTCCAATTCATCCCAAAGGTGTTCAGTGGGGATGAGGTCAGGGATAAGGCTACTTGAGTTCTTCCACATCAGCCTTGGCTAACCATGTCTTTATGGATTTGCTTCATGCACAGGGGCTTGTCATGATGAAACAGGTTTGGGACCTTTGAAGGGTTCCAGTGAAGGAAAATCTTAATACTACAACATACAAAGACATTCTAGACAATTGTGTGTGTGCTTCTACCTTTGGGACAACAGTTTGGGGAAGTCCCACATATGGGTGTGATGGTTAGATGTCCACATACTTTTGGCCGTATAGTGTAGGTCTGGACAGGGTTCTGATGGTCTGGTTGATCCAAACAGAGTTGTAGCTTTTCTCAGCTTGGTCCAGGTAGATATGGACCGGGTTTTATCTCTTCTCAGGTTGGTCTAGGAAAGTATTTCAAAGGTTTATTTGGTTTGGTAGAGTTGGACCTAGGCATGGTTGTAGTGGATTTATATGTTTACCCTTTATATAGTATTATTTAGGTTGGCACTGGTAGGTCTGGATAGGGTTTACTCTACTTAGGTTGGCACTGATGGGTCTGGGTAGGGTTTTAGCTCTACTCCAGTTGGTACTGGTGGGTCTGGATAAGACATTTGCCTCGGATAAATTCAGGTGGAACTGAAAAACATTCTTGTTAACTTGGTCTGAAGCACTGGATAAGCCCTGAGTAGTATTTGGTCTGGATAGAGTTTTAACTCTTCTCATTTTGGTCTAGGTGGACCTGGACAGTGTCAAGTAAGTGTAAAAACCAGCTTCTGTTAGAGTATGCTCTTCTTGCCTCAAACCCTGTTTTGATGTACAAATCAATTCATGGTCATCTGTATTAAAATATGGGAAACACTTGTCCTATCACCATCATCCGTTGAAACCTCAAGTGTTTCAATCAGCAGAGCAGAGAGAGGTTTACTTCACCCCAGGTGTTCTGTAGTGTAGACCAGTGCCAAGGAGGAAGGCCGGCCTTGGCTAACATGGATACAATCAGGAATATCTGGAGCTTTTGCAGTTAGAGCCACATGTGTTACAAAGGAATGAGTGAGCCAAACTCTGAAACAACAGACCAGCAGACTGGAACAAGGATCCAGACATCCTAACGATCTCCAAGGTTTAACTATTGAACATGTGGAAACCGTGTGGAGGGGATGAAAACACAGTTTTCCCTTTATCCCTCTCCCCTTATTTCACTTCTGATAGAGAAGCACAAAGAGAGAAATAAACTGGAACACTAGAAAACTCTTACAGTTAATGTTCACCTTGACAGAAATCTTTTAGTTTAAGTTTTAAAATGTAAAGCTAAATTAATGAAATACGCAATCTTTGCAGAACAGTGTTTATATTTATGAAGGATATAGAGTTGAGGTCTCAAATAAAGGCCTTCAGAAATGATCAGAAGTGGGGAATGGTGGCTTAGTGGTTAGCCTTGCACCTCCAGGGTTGTCCATAGTGTGTGCGATTGTGCCCTGCCTTGGGTGTCCTCTGCCTTGTGCCCTCAGACCCCTGGGATAGGCTTCAGGCTCTCCGTGACCCTGGGTAGGATAAGCAGTACAGAAAATGGATGGATTGTTGGATGGAGAAGCCCAGGCAGATACTGCAAGTTTGGTGTGTGTAGGTGTGTGTCCATTTAAAGTGACGTTAATTAAACCTTTGTGTTGTAATTTGGCTAACAGCTTGTCAGCGCCTGAGTTCAATCCTGTTACAGGAAACTGGGATTTCCTGTAAGAGCCGCCGTACCTCCCCGAATACTTACCCCATACATTTGTTCTCTTCTTTCACCAACTCCCTCCATTCCTCCCTCCTTTTCTCCACTTCTCCATCTCAAAGTTAACTGAAGTTCCGTATGCGTCCTGTCATGTCGTGTCTTAATTGCAGCCCCGTCCAGAAAGAACTATAAAACCTCTCAACATTTAAAGTGGAGGTCAGACAGACGGAAGTCTCTATCATTCTCCTTCTCCGGTCACAGCACTTAAATAGTTTTAATTGGTTAACAGAAGGAGGGGTTTTTGACCCAGGTAGTTGATGGGAAATCCAGATCAAGAGCAGGGAACCAAAGGACAGCTTCTTTTGGAGACAATTAAAGGAATGGTTTAATGAAAAATGTTCCCTTCACCCCAATTGTATTCAATCAATCCAGGGCATGTTTGCTTGCTTCTTTAGATTTGCACAAGAGCTACGAGTCTTATGTAGCTTACTACTAAATGAAGCATAAAACCACCACTTTAGCATCATGCAAACTGCATGCGTAAATCATCACATTCTCACCTCAAACAATTTTCAGTTGTTTACTGAGGCTTAATTGCATATGTGATTTGAGACACTGTGGCTGTATATTGTGCATTTAATTTTTACTGTAGATACAGAGTTCCAAAGCAACAGAACCTCAGGTGTTAATGATATTGATAATTAAGCTGATGGTTTAAATCTCAGGACTGCCAGAGAACAGTTGTTGGTCCCTTGAACAAGACCCTTAATCCTCAATATTCAGCCACAGATTTGAATAGGATTCTGCCACACTTTGTAAGTCACTTTGGATAAAATGAATACATGTATAACATTTATACCACACTGCTTCTCTCGAATTGTAAAGAGCCAATTCCAGTGTCACTTCTTTATTTTGAATGAAAACATATTTGACAGCATGTTGAGTGGTGTTCTTTGAATCCTGTCGTGCATGGAGCCAGTAGTCTGGGACTCCATTGTTTTTCGCTTTTAAATAGACCCATCACAGACTGTCTGCACAGTATTTCTCCTCTGGCTTGCTATAGTATCAGATGTGTAGCGCTTGTGCTTAGTGCAGGTATCAAGGGATCTATTAGCTGAATTTATGGAGGAATGCAACACCAGTCCGAGTTCAAAAAGCAGGGCAGTTCCTCTGAGATCATACACTATTTGACTGCTACCAAGCTCTGTTTCTGCTTTTTACACTCCCTGTCTTCAACACACTCTTTGTCTCTGTTCGCCACCTTTTTTCTGATAGTCTCTTATTTACTTGGTTTTCCGATTCAAATAACAGTCATCAAGAGAACATGTGGTTTAGGACATTGTCACAAAAAAAGAGTCACTATAAAGTTAAATGCCATAACTTTGTACTATTTTAGTCTATTCAGTAGCAAATTAGTGGTTAGTGTATGAGACTACATAAATCAACAAACTCAGGTTAAGCCTAAGTGCCGTTCTTTGGAAATGGAGAATAACACCACATAAATGCTTTAAAATAAAATAATGACCACCAAGGAATCTTGTTACAGTGGAATCTGTATGTTCATGCAGTTGAGACTTTTGTTAATATGCCTACATGACCTCTGACTCTACATGTTTCTTGCTGTCTTGTTGCTAGCCCTAGTGCCTAGTTCCTGGTGATTTAATTAATTGCTGGTTTTGACCCTATCTCTTGGATTTACTGACTTACTGTCAGGCTCTGGCTGTGATTATTGGATGGCTCCCTGCTGTTACAGTAATAAAGTGTTAAGCTAGTGAAACTTGAATACCTTCTCACCAGATTTTATTGTTAGAAACATTTTTTTCTTGTGTTGTTTAGTGCAGTAAGTGTGTCTAATTCTGAATCGGAACTGAGTTGGAAATATGCTCTTATACTCATCCATTCAACATGAAACCCAACATCTGGAGGAATGAAATACTCAGACTCATGCTAATTGATATGAATAAATTCTGAAGGGTGTAACAATAGATATAGGAAACCTAGATGCTGCATTAGCTACTATTGTGTCAACACACCTGCCAGGAGGGGCTAGCTGATAAAATCGTCTGTAACTTTCACAAAGTGTGCTTTGTTACAGAAATCATAAGCCTGATTTCAGAGAATTTTAGCTAGCTAGTTTGAGCTAACGTGACAGGATTTGTGAGAGGAGTTTTAAGTTATATTAACAAACGTAATGACAGTCTTAACTGCTAACACTAGGCAACTATTTGAAATAATCTGAGAGAATTTGTGAGAGGATTTTTAAGTTACAATCATAAATCTTAACCATAAATCTTCACTAACACAGGATTGTAACTCCTTAGGTGGCTAAAAGAATCTAACTTAGCAGGATTTCTGAGAGAAGTTTTAACTTTTGTTCATGAACATTAAAAATCTTCACTGTTAACACTAGTCTGGTAGCTAAAATATTTTAAGTTGGCAGGCATTTCTGAGTGGATTTTTAATTATATTCATAAATGTAAACAATTTTGCGCAGGTTGCCTAGCCAGAATCTATGCTCTGCCAACAAACCCTTGTCTGTGTTTATCGACTGTATGTCAACACCTGCTCCATACTGCGTAGTTCCAGCGTCGTGCTTGCTAGCAAGCTAAAAGGTTTGGATAGTGAGACAAGTGAGACATGCTTTAGCAGGTGATTCGAATAGCTCAGGATGCACCTGTTAAAACAAACCAGTGTAGATTAATGTTTTACAGGAGAGTAAGGTTCATTGATGGCAGACCTGGGTGAAACTGTGAAAGTCTGCT
Source organism: Pangasius sanitwongsei (assembly GCA_037576675.1). Lineage (NCBI taxonomy): Eukaryota > Metazoa > Chordata > Actinopteri > Siluriformes > Pangasiidae > Pangasius > Pangasius sanitwongsei. The sequence continues at coordinate 19,305,217 of CM075015.1, read as the reverse complement.
AAAAATATTAACACAAAGCCGCTTCACTAGTCAGCAGATGATGTCCACATGCTAGTCTTTATGTCTGTACTGTGATACAGTCCCTACAAATTGTTATATCCTAAACACGTTTATTAAGTTTGGCGGACAGACTGACTTTCTTAAGTCTCGGAGGATGTCTCTAAATACTGTACATTTAGAGAAAGATATCAAATGCTGCAATTTTTCAGAGTTCAGTCTTAGGTTTTTTTTTTTTTTCTGTATTCATGTGTATTTAGTTTCAGACCACACAGACTGTTCCAAGGCAAGATTTGAGAAGAACAGGTCAAATGTCCAGGACTAGTTTGTGCTCTTCTTACTCCTTTTCAAAATATTTGAAATCACTGCACCTGATGGAAACATGACCATTCACATGTTATTTTACTGACTTTGTAGAAATTCTCTTAATATTTGCGAAACACGCTTTTACTGTTTTCAGTGCATCATAGTACCTACTTACAAACCTATAAGTATAATGTAACCTTAACTATTATATAATAGTATAACTATTATGAATCTTCTGCTCACTGCCAAAGTGCAAATTTCTTTTTTAATTCTATTGCAGGGTCCAAATGCCCTGGTGACTTACACCATCATCAGTGGGGCAGACGACAGCTTCCGTGTCGATCCTGAATCAGGTGACCTGATTGCCACAAAGCGATTGGACAGAGAACGACGGTCAAAATATTCTCTGCTTGTCCGAGCAGATGATGGACAGCAGTCATCAGACATGCGTGTCAATATCACCGTCAGTGATATTAACGATCACATTCCGAAGTTCTCTCGCTCCGTGTACTCTTTCGATATCCCAGAGGATATGGCTCCAGGTAAACCCAATTTATAATTATTAATATACGTATCGAAGTGCAATAATAATAATCACAACACCTCATGCAGGTTTTACGTTTGTACCTTTACTGTTGGCTGAGGTTTTTTCAGGGACATTGATATAAAATGAGAGTACCAATAAGGTTTATTGATGCCTATTCAGTCTTATTGCTCATTTTATCGATTTTGGGTTCCATTAGGTTTCAAGCTGCTTCAAAACGACAGCACTGTAAAAAATATATATATTCACCAAATGAGTCAATATAGTGATGAAGTGATGGGCTGATAGGTCACTGACAAAAAATGCATATATGACTTGAAAATTTCTCTACAAACATCAGTAAGATACAACAGAGACATAATGGGCATGAGGTCTTTTGGGAGTAGATTAGACAGGACTGATTTAGCGTAACCCAATCTAGGACCTAGGGCTCGAGCTCCATGTACTAAAACAGGATCAAGCCTCTAAACCATCTAGGAGTGGTCATGCCAGACTAAATACAACAAGCGGGTGACTCTCAGCATTTATCCTGCAGAAAATCAAACCCACACTGCCTGTTCATTGTCAAAGCCTCTGCTAGCGTTTTATACAGAATGAACACGACGTCTGCGTTACCCCAAACCGCAAAAAAAAAAAATCAAACTGCACAACAATAATAAACTCTACTGGGAACAGGGAAAGTACAAGTCAGCATTCATTGTGTGTTTTGTAAAATGCGGTTCGGCTATGCTTTGATCCATTCCATATTTTGCTGCCTCTCGTTTCTCACTCTCTCTGCATTTTCTCTCCTAAGGCTCCATTGTGGCGGCTATTTTGGCGAGTGACTCGGATTCCGGGTCAAATGGTGAAGTGACCTACTCTCTCGAGGAAGACGACGATGATTCCACCTTCCTTGTCAACCCTGTCACCGGAGTGTTTAATGTAACGAGGCCACTGGATTATGAAATGCAGCAGTATTACATCATCACTGTGAAGGCGGAGGATGGTGGAGGCCAAGCCAGCCTGGTTCGGGTGTATTTTAACATCCTGGATGTAAACGATAACAAGCCGACCTTCAATGCGTCTGTTTACAGCACATCTGTCTCAGAGGACCTGAGTCTTGGGTCTCCTGTTCTTACCGTAGCAGCAAGCGACACTGATGATGGTAAGATATGCAAAAACACTCCGGGGAAGAGGGCATGGCCCACGTGTTAGTCGCAATGATAGAGGTGTGGAATCTGTCAGTACCAGGGAAGAGGGTGCTGACTCGGTCTATGTCAGTACCAGAGAAAATGGCATTGCCTCTAGATTTGTTATTCCCAGAGAAGGAGGTGTGGCCTCTATTTTCATTTGTACCAGGGAAGAGGGCATGGGTTCTGGGCTTGTTAGTCCTATAGAAGCAAGGGTGGCCTCTGTTTCTGCCATTACCAGGGAAGGGGGCATGACCCCTGCATTTGTTAGTCCAAGTGAAGCAGGTATGGCCTCTGTTTCTGATGGTACCAGGGAAGGGGGTGTCACCACTGGGCTTGTTAGTCCTTATGAAGCAAGTGTGGCCTTGGTTTCTATCAATTCCAGGAAAGAGGGCATGGTCTCTTCACTTGTTAGTCCCAGTGAAGGAGGTGTGGCCTCCCTTTTCATCAGTACCAAGGCAGAGGGAGTGGCCTATGCACTTATAATTCCGAGTTAAGTAGGTGTGGTTTCTGTTTCTATCAATAATAGGGAAGAGGGCATGGCTTCTGTTCTTGTTATTCCTAGTAAGGAGACCTTGCCTGTCAGTCCAAGTAGAAGAGGTGTAGTGTGTGTCTATCAGTTTCACTGAAGGAAATGTGGCCTCTGTCCCTGTCACTTTGCCCTTGTGTATATGTAGAATAATGATTAAATTGGATTAGATTAAAAGCTGTTAAATTAACAGCCATGTTAAAAAAAAAAAAAAACTGAGTCAGCAGGATCTCTCAAACCCTCAGTTGCTTAAATTTTTTGAGGACTCATGGATCTCTGGAAAGGGAAAGACTTTGTACGTTCCATTTTTATGTCATCTCTCAGCCTCAAATACCTTGGAGTTTGTTGATCTTCATCTGATTTCCATTCTTGCTGAAAAATGTGGCTTTTGTAATGTTTGCTTCCACGTGGCTCCAGTGAGACTATAGTATTACGCCCCAACTTCAACGCTGGATATTACGCATGCATACTCGGCACACAGGGCAGCGTTATTTGATGCCAGAGAGCTGAAAGATGGAGCAGATCTGGCTTCGTTAAGTGCTCTAGCCTTAGCACATAACCCTGCATGCATTTTTTAAGCAGCGTAGCATTACATCTCCACACACGTTAGGCTGGGGCTACATTTTTTTTTTTTTTTTTTTTTTAGTTAATTAGCAATGCTTGTCCTACTGACCTTAGTCATCTGTTTGGATTGTTGTATTTTTGTACCAGTTATCCCCAAACAGTCCCTACACCAATCAGAGGTAATTGGGTCAGATTTCTCAATAGTAGTAATTTGCCATTCAGATTGTTTGCATTTTTATTGATTTAGCTTTTTATATAGTCACCTGACACACCTGTCAAACTACAAAAGACACACACAACTTTATCTGTGCTGAAAGAATGATATAAAACACTACATACTGATTTGAAATAGGGACATTTTAAGCCTTCAATCACCTTCAAGGACAAAATACATAAAAGGGCCACTTTTTAGAATCAAAAATGGCCAAAAATATACATAAACCTCTGAGAGTTAAGCGGTAAAGAATGAATCTCTCCAACAATCTCTAGATCATGACTTTACAATTTGGCAGTCTGGGCCCAGATCACCATCTTTGTAATATTAATATTATTTTTTTTTAAAATTCCCTTTCTTGAGTTTTTTAGGGTCAACATGCACAAGAGGGTTAAGATTTAATTTGCACATAACTGTATTGAACGAGTGCCATGGTTCGGCACGCACGGCAGCGTTAACATAGTGCCAAGCCGCCTTTCTCAGACTCCGCGCTAAATTGGTTTCTAATGTGGTTATGGTGACCTACATTCCTCTTTCCACCCTCTCTCCCTCTCTCTTTCTGTCCTTTTTTCTGTCTCTCTATCCATCTTTCTAAGATCCTCGTCCGCCTGCTGTTTATCCTCTCAGACCATATCGCTCCCAGAATGGCTTTACTAGCACTTTCTAAGTCGTGACCTCTCTGTCCATGGCAGCCGATGAAGAGATTACTTGTTTTCTGTAAACAGCAGGGAATTGTGGGAAGGTGCCGAGGCGTTTCGCATGAGCAGGCCGGCGTGTAGCATTAAAAGATGCTCAATTTGAGATTGTTTGCACTGAGTAAATTGCTCAACGCAGCTCACGCTGCATCTGATATTGAGTGCGACACTAATTACTACAAGCAAATGCAAACTTTAGATACTGTAACACACAGCAGATTTTAAGAACACATTATGTGCAATTCCATTTTTCTCTTTTTTTTGGTGATGACTGGATGTTGACCTTGTCGACTGTAGAAACAAGAGGGAATTGCGGGAAGGCGCTGATGCATAAGAGCTGCTCAATTTGACTTCATGTTGAGCATTCTACAATCTGAGTGTAGAACATTCATTACTGACATATTTAGTGCACTTTTTTTTTTTTTTTTTTTTTTTTTTTTAAATTTACAATGCGTCCACATTTAAACACACTTATTATATGAAACATGTCTCTATGATAACCTTTTAATAGTTACTACAGCAGCATGAGCTGTGTCAGCTGTCTTGGGAGTTATAAATTCTCCCATTGTCAAGTAAATCTAGGCTACCTCTTTGAAATGCACTTAATTCTCGAGCTAGCACTGTTATTTATGATTTGCCCGCATTCTTGAGCTAAAAACTCAGATAATTCACAGAGAGGATGTGTATGTATCAGTACCAGATGTTGCAGTAACAATATGTGGAAAAGCATCAATCAAATAAGAATATCAGCGTTTAAGGGTGTTTTTGTTATGCACGGGATGCGGTGTCGACATTTTGGGTAATTTTAGACTTGATGTTTATTATAAGCAGTTAATCCAAAATGGAGAAATAATACAGATCCAAAAATATTATATGTATATATATATATATATATATATATATATGATACAAGCCCATGGTTAAAACCCCTGTAATCTAGTTTCATTAATTCTCTGATCTTTCATAAAGGCATTGTTTAAAATCATAAAAAGTCATGAAGTCATGAGCAATGGTGACTAAGTGGTTAAGGTTTTGTGCTAGTGACTGGTGAGTCTCAAGTCTCAGGGCTGCCAGAGAGCTAAATGTTAGGATCTAAAGGACGATCGTGAGCTTCCCAGCTCTATATTTCTGGATATATTTTTTGTTTTGTTTTGTTTTGTTTTGTTTTGTTTTGAGAAGAAGCTTGCATGAATATTTAAGGCAGTAGTAAGATTGTGTGCTAGAGATCAGAAGATCCCAGAGAACTACTTTTGCTCTGGCCACTAAAACTACTCACCTGTGTGCTTGGGTTATATACTGTCTCATTTGTAATCCCCCCTTGAGACTCCACCTAAATCACACAGAACCCATATGAACATATCCACATCACACAGAACACAGACAGAACCCATACATCCAATTCCCAGAGAACATGTGAAGAGCCGCATCCAAAAACACAGTAGAAATTCCATCCAGACCTACCAGAACCATGCAGAAATCTTACAGAATCCCCAAAAAGCCCATGTAGATCACTGATGGAAACCCATCCAAATGTCACAGAACCCTAGAAAACCCAGTTGGTTCACGCAAAACCTATAAAGAACCTGACCAAATCTCACGCAACTATGAGAGAACCCACCTAAATTACAAAGAATGTAACCAAATCTAGCAGAACTGCAAGAGAACCCATCTAAATAACACAACACAGCCAAATCTCACAGAATTTTGAGAGCACCCACCTAAATCCCAGTGAACCCATCCAACTCTCACAACCTGATCAAAACAATCCAAATCACACCAATGATTTGGGTAGGTTTTATCACACCAGAAGCACCTGCCAAATAAATGCATGTAAATTCTTGAAAACTCATGTAGCATTTCTTATTGATATTGTAATAATAAGTTAATATCTGCTTTCTTAAATAATATTTAATAATAAAGAATTTGCAGAGTTATCTGTTCTTTTCCTGTGTGTATATTCACAGAAATTCCCAATAAGTGCCCTGTCGATGGTGCCAATAATATTATATTTATAAAACAAACCCAATATTTATAAGCCCATCCAATGACACATTCTGTATATTCAGTCATAGATTTTCCTTTTTGATAATTTGAATAGACTCAATTGGAAGGTTCCTGCTGTGTAATTTTTCCTGAATCCTGAACTCACTTGTGTATATAATCTTAATTGTTTTCATAGTTAATAGGTTCTGTCATGCTTTTCAGGTATGAACGCCCAACTGGCCTACAGCATTGCATCAGGAGACCCTCAGGCCCAATTCACCATCACTAACTCTGGTGTCCTTCAAACTCAGAAACCTCTAGATCGGGAGACTCAGTCCTTCTACAACCTTGTTATCACTGTTAATGACCTGGCTCCGCCTCCTGCCCCCCGCTTTACCAGTACTGCCCAGGTGTCAGTCATTCTACTGGACGTCAACGACTGCTCGCCCATGTTCATTTCCCAGAAGATGGCTTACATCCAGGAGAATACAGCAGTGGATACAGTGGTTTTTACAGCACATGCGATGGATCCAGATAGCGGGCCGAATAGCTATGTGGAATATTCACTTGGCGGCACATACGGAAGCAAATTTAGTATTGGAAACATTGATGGTAATGTAAAGTTGATTGGAGAACTAGATCGTGAAGAGATGGCCAATTACACGCTGACTGTTATCGCCAAAGACAAAGGGCAGCCACCACTGTCTTCCATGATGGAGGTTACCATGGTGGTATTGGATGTAAATGATAATACACCAAGCTTCTCCCAGAACATCTATGATATTGAGATCGAGGAAAACACACTCACTGGTACTGACATCCTTCAGGTGTTTGCAAGCGATGCTGACGAAGGGACCAATGGACAAATCCGGTTCTCCATTGCCGCAGGCAGTGGAAACTCTGATTTCCGTATTGATTCAGTGACAGGTGCAATCTCTGTTGCTAAGCTGCTGGATCGGGAAACTCGGTCTTCATATTCACTGGTGGTTCAGGCTTCGGATCGGGGGAGTAGCCCTCGAGTTGATCGGGCTACGGTAAACATTGTGCTGCTGGACGTTAACGACTGTGCACCTGTATTCGAGCTCTCACCATACACCATCAACGTCCAGGAGAACCTGGGAAACCTTCCAAAGAACATCTTACAGGCAAGTGCAGAAAATCTAAATCTCACAGAACCAAACAAATTGTATGTGCACCAGGTAGAATCCAATTCAAATAAAGTAGAGCACACAGGGAACCAAGATAGGGCTTTTCAAAATCTTAAAGAACCCCAAGCACATAACCCAAATCACAAAGGATGTTATTAGAACCCTCCCAGGAATCCATCCCAATCACACAACCCATACAGAGGAATCTTGCCAAGAACCCATCCAAATCTCACTACCCATACAGAGGAACCCTGCCAGGAACCCATCCACATCATACAACTCGTACAGAGGAACCCTGCCAGGAACCCATCAGAATCACAGATAATCAAATCACATAACCCAAGAACCCAACCAGGAACACTACCAAACTGCACAACCCATACAGAGGATCCCAGCCAGGAACCCATCCAAATCACACAAAAAGTCATTGAAATCACTCCAGGCCAAAAATCAATTCAAATAACACACAGTCCAGCCAGGAACCCAAAACCCAGCCAGGAACCCATCCAAAGTCACACAGCATCTAGACAGAACCTATGCAGATCAGAATTCCACTAAAACGGCAAAGAATTCAGACAGAACCATCCAAACCCTTACAAATATTCTTAAAACAATATTATTGCTGATATCTATTCAAGAATACATGGTTTAAAATGGAGGAAAAAAATTTCATAGCTCTTTAGCTCTTTTCCAACATGCACCTGGTCTCTTCCTTTCTTTTGCAGGTTGTTGCTCGTGATGATGATTATGGTCTGAATGGGCAGACGAGTTACACTCTGACTGGAGGGAATGATGACGGCTCGTTCAGCCTGACGTCTAGCGGGCAACTCAGACTGGAAAAAACGCTCGATCGAGAGATCCAGGACCATTACGAACTCATTGTCATTGCCATTGACTCAGGTGAGGCTACTGGCTTACTTTGGTGTGTAGTATCGCCTGTAGGTTGAGTTACAGCATAAGATCACCTGTGGGAACTGATTTATTGTACTGGATTAGTTGGGAGTTGCCATGCTAAGAGCTGAAGAAAGTACGAGTGTTTGTTTTTATGCATGCATGAAAGCATGTGCGTGTGTGTGTGTGTGTGTGTCGGGAGGGTGAATGTGAGGTTTAGGTTGTTATTGCTTGGAGGTCTGTAGATGAGTGTGTGTTTAGATCACAGTCTATTCTAGTTAAGTGCAGCTCTCCTGCAGCCAAACCACCGTGGCCTGTGGGTGGCTCCGCCCACATTCCAGCCAGGTCATATGACCCACGTTAATGATGGGTATGTTTTTTTACTGCTTCAGCATGCAATGAGAAATACAAAGCTGTATGTACAGCTGAGAAAAATATCTGTTTTCTAAAGTAAAATCTCCTGAATGTGAAGGTGGAACGAATTTTGTCCTGGCTTCTCAAAATCAACTGGTCTTGGATTGAGGATGAAGACAGAATGTAGCTTTAGGTGAACGTAAGATTAACATATAGAAAGTAGATGATTAAAAAGGCTGTAAGCAAATGAAATAGGCTTTAATGACAGATCATCTAGAAATGGACAATCTAGTAAATCTGGAAAGTAGATTTTCTAAGGGTCTAAAAATGTATTCATAAAACCATGTATTCATTTGTCAGAAATATGGTGACGCAAAAAGTTGAACAAACCTTTGCCAAGTGCATGTGAAAATCAAAAACCGAGAACACGGAGCCAGCACTAACTTAATGAGTGTGTGCATGTATCCACCATTCATTTTCTCTTTTTTTGTTTGTACGTCCAAATACCCAGAACACATGGCATTTCTGCAGTGCTAAAACTGTTCTTTGGCTCTGTTTTCTCCTCAGGGCTCAGTTTAGCAGTTCGCAGCTACAAAAAACTGCTGCCCAAAGCCCAAAATACACGGCATGTTTGATTCACTTCCTGCAGTTGGGTCGATCCAGAGTCGAATCGCTTTCTCACTGCAATCGAACCGTACTAGAGTTCACTTGGAATTGGTGTGTGATCGCTTTGCTCGGTTATTTTGGTCAGCACCCGGGTGCAACTGCTGTGTTCTCACCTGCCCAAATGAACCGCACCAGAGGAAAAAACACCTATAACAAAATCGGCAAAGTAATGATCTAAGCCTTCAAGACTAAAACAACAGATGATGCAAAAAAGAAAATTAATTTAGAATGTAGTAAATAAACTAGACTTAAAGGACAAAACCTAGAAAATATGCTCAAGGTCTAAGTAGAGTATTTGAGAGCAGTCTAGGAAGTATGTAATCAAAGATAACTCAGAATTTAGATGAGCTAGCTACCTTAAATGGAAAACCCATCAATGGAATGGAAAAGAATAGATTCTTGTGATCTTTTTTTTATTTGTTGATGTCCATTTTTTGGAAGGAGTCAACAGTGTCACTGCTTTGTAACAGTCAGAGGTAAAGCTTTAACTTAGCTTTTCTAATATGACAACCTGCGAGAGAGAGAGAGAGAGAGAGAGAGAGAGAGAGAGAGTGATAACTAGTGACATTAAACTATAAATGGATATAAAAGCTTAATCTTTGGAAAAGTGCTATAGTACGAGATGAATAAAACACTTCAAGATTTGCTCTTGTCGGAAAATAATCAAATTCGGGTTGGTAACAGTAACTCCACTTTCCATCAGGCCGCATCACATCACCCCATTGTGTTTTTGTCCTTATATAAGATTGCTAACACATTAACAAATGTGCCAGCCTCGTGCACTATGATTGGCTTGTAGTTCTTATTTCCACTGAATGGACAATTGAGAGTAAATTGCCAGAATATGGGTGGGGAAAAATAATGCATCTCCAATGCTCTTGGAGTTGCACTGTTTTGCTCCATTTGCATTGAATGACTTCTTGAATGTCCAATAGGCAGACTGCAATCCAGTAAGCCTTGTCTTATTTTCTTTGGCGGACAGTAGCTGTTTTGTTCTCACAAACCCGCAATCGCCGGTCCGGAGAATAAATATTTATTGCAGTTAAATCATAACTGACGATGCGTGTATTTTTCGAAGTGATTTCGCTGACTGGCAGAAAGACGAAACGAAAAAAAAAAACACCACGTACAAAAATAGTCAAAAGCAGCTATTGTGTCCTAATAGGGAGGAGAATATCGGAAACCTCTAATGGCTTCCCGGCTGGAACGGTGCAGGATATTTAGCTGAGATATTTGCGGTGTTTTGAAGAAAGGAGTCGGTCGTTCCTTTTTTGGACGAGGAGAGCAGCTAGTCTCGTCCGTCAGGATGGCTGAATCTTTGCTCTGAAAAAGAATTAGTCCGGATTTGGAGTTTTAAAGACTGGATTCGTCATTATTATAGAAACAGATGATGATGAATGACTGAGCCTCACTCAGTGTGACCGTCGTTCGCTCCATCCGTCTATCTGTCAGAGTGCTGCTGCATGGGACTGAGCTGCACTTACAGGAGTGGAAA
>CM075015.1:19259152-19294562 GCA_037576675.1 Pangasius sanitwongsei | reverse complement strand
TGACCGTCGTTCGCTCCATCCGTCTATCTGTCAGAGTGCTGCTGCATGGGACTGAGCTGCACTTACAGGAGTGGAAAGAGAAGGAACGTGCCAGCTCTCGACAGATCAGGGAAAGAGAGAGACAGACAGAGAGAGAGACAGGAAAGAGTGATACAAAAGAGAGATAGAGACAGATATAAGGAGACAGGAAGAGACGGGCGATAGAGAGAGTTAGGTTGAGAGGTGAGAGATAAGTCAAGAAGAAGCAAAAGAGGTAGAGTGTGCGTATATAAGAGAGGGAGCGAGACAGAAATAGAAAGACAGGAGCAGAAGGAAACAGTGACAGAAAGGGAGTGGGGGGAAAAAGGAGTTGAACAAAGAGATAGACTGAAAGAGAGACAAAGTAAAAACGAAGGAAGGCGAAAGAAAGGGACCAAAAGAGGGAGCGTGAAGGAGTGTGTGAGAGAGGAAAAGAGAACGATAGTGAGGGGTTTTGGCTGCACTCGTCATTAGATGATGGGTTCTGCACTCGTGGCAGCAGGATGCTGTTTCACAGTCACTGAGTGAGTTCACTGAAAGGAACAGACGAAGTGAAATAAAGATCGAAAAGAGGAGAGAAATACAGCTACAGATGGAAAATGAGAGAGGGAGTGAGTGAGGAAAGGAGACACACTTCTGGTCCAAATGGAATAACTTAAGCCTACACGGGGGACATTGAAAAAGAGGACACTCGCAGCAGCCGGCTGTAGGGTTGATCCAAACTTATGTGTTGAGAGAAGCTCGTAGCCACCGGGTTAGCATGGCTGAATCATCACACACTCACTTCCAGAGATATTATAAGGCTTCGTAATATTTGTACATAAACGGTTCATTAAATAAAGCGATACCAATCTCAAACTGTGTTAAAATATTATGTACATTCTGTACTAGGGGTTGCACAGCTATTAATTTCTACTAGTCAACTAGTAGTTGACCAAAAAGAAGTAGTCGACTAGTCGTCTTTAGTTACAGCAGATAATTAAAGCAAATGCCCTAGTTAAAGCAAAAACTGATTCAGGATATCACACTTTTTAGGTAAGGTGAAGCAAAGAACGCGTCAAACCACACTTCAAATACCAGCCGTGCACAGGCTATAAATCACATTTCACACCAGCTTTTCTTCAGGCAACACTGGAAACAACCTGGCAGCAGATGTGGCTCAGTTGAAAACACTGATTCTGGAACTGAGTAAGCGCAGCATGGAAGCTCGTGTCCATCAAAAACTCAATGAGTGGTCTTGCATGCATGGAGGACACGGTGTCTACAGCAGCTTCTGGGAGGTTTTTGTATCATGTTCAACTCCAGTTCTAGTAGTGTCTGGAAAAACAAATCTGAATCAGCGTCTAAACTAGCTGTGCTTGCCAGCGGCTGGCTCTAAACTAGCACAGTGGGATTGCATAGTGACACTGATTGCAGAATTAACTTCATCTTGTCTGAAATATTTTTATACTAACAAAGTACTTTTAGTACAGTATAATGCAGTACATATGATACCACATCCAGAAACAGTATATAATCCTGAGGGATTTTAACCACCACCTATTCCCTGAGGCAGAAAGTGATTCGGCTTCAAGATGGCCGCTGGGGTTGGTTTCATCTTTGCGTCCTTTTGTTCATTTTTTTGTAGACAGCAGTGTGTCATACAGCATCAGAAACCGCACAAGCAAGCCTGTTTGAAATATTAAACAACTCCACACAGTTTGAGGCGAGTGTCTGATGATTTACATATGCAGTTTGTACAATGTTAAACTGATAGTCTTATGCTTCCATTGCTTGTTAGCATGTTAGTAAATCAGTCTCAGAGCTCCAGAGCAAAAGTAAATAAGCAAACTTCAGACACCAGACACTATGGCTAATCAACTGCATTGTTTTTTTGGTTTTTTTTTTGGGGGGGGGGTTAACTGTGTACAGTATGTATATTTCATGACGCATGGATGCATCTTCACACGCCTGGTTCGTGGTAGTGCACTTTTGTGTGTAAGTTAAATGGCAGTCATTAAATTTAAGAGCTGAAAAATGGAGTGAGAGGGGGATTGAGCGAAAGAGTAAAGAGGAGAGAAGGTATGGGAACGGATTTCGTGATGTAGGAATGAAAAGAGCGGTTTAAGAACCGTGTTTGTTCACGATTATTAAAGAGACAGCACCTTGCCAATGTGTGCCCATAAAATACACACACACACATATACACACATACACACACACAAAGAGCCCCTGTAGCAGCACAGTGTTTGCGGAGTGTCTTTTCAGTGTTAAGAAGCATTTAGCAGATAAAAGATGTTAATGGCGCCTTCATTTAGTTCCTGTGTGCTCTATAAAGCTGAATGCAGACTGAATACAGCTGACTGTTCATCTGTATTCTACCTTTCCAGGCCTCTTCAAAGAGAGTTAAAATATTAGAAACGCACTAGGATTAGCAAGAACTGCTTTCATTCCGTCAATATAATTAAATAAATAAGTAACACAAAAGTACTTCATGTATCATAGCGTGGTTGGTTACACGTGACAGTACCATAGGTGGAGGAGGTGGTGGTCTTGTGGATTTCTTCAGTTTTTTTTCCCCACAAACAAAATCCCCCCCCCCACCAGAATGCATGCTGGAAGGTGGATGTGTGTGCATGGTGTCCTGCATCCCATCCAGGATGTATTCCTGCCTCACTTCCCCAGGATGCACCACAAGCCTGAACGAAGATGAAGGAATTTATTTATTCGAGATGTTTTGTACTGGCAACATCATTATTCCCCATTCCGTCTCACCGTTCACTTAATTATGGTTTGTGTGTGTGTGTGTGTATTCTTCAGATGAAGCGTAAATAAGCTGTGGGTGTTAATGGCATTTTTGCCCGTGTAGCAAGCCGTTGCCTTGGTACACAGAGGATCCAAGGCAGCGGTTACACACAGCTGAATGGATGGAAATACACACACAGACGCACACACACACACAAGCTCAGGTTTGAAGCTGGAGCTATGAGACATCAACGCTACCCGCTGCAACACTTCGACCAAAAAGACAGATAAATAAATTGATTGAAATAGAAATATAGTGCAGTCCCCCCCACCCCCCCAAACTTAGCATGAAACACAGTAAGTTGTAACTGCACAATATGATAGTCTAGCAACCAGCAAGCTACCTTAATGCTTCATTGTGTTAAGTGCTTAGCTAATTAGCTAACATTAGCTAACTATTTAGCTGTTAACATTCAACCTTAAACCCCTTCAGCAGTAGTACTAACACTGGGTCTAAGTAGTAAATCAAGCTCATTAGCAAGCTGGGTGCAGGCACATTAGGTAAATTGTTGTGATGTCAGATCAGACGCTTGATGAAATTTAACGTAAGCCCCGCCCACAGAGCCAGAGATGACTGTCAAAATGGGGACATGTGGAACAGGATTAAACCGAGCCATATGTTTGTGCTAGACGTTTTGCAACTGAAGGATTACACACAAGTGTGTGTGTGTGTGTGTATGTGTGTATGTTTTTGTGTGTTGCCGAAATGTTTACCTGAGTTAGCATGAACTGAACAGATGGAGAGTTCCAACTCATTTGTTATAGACCTGGTATGTAATTGGATTCCATGTGAGGACTAATCTCACACACTCACATGACCTTTCTCCATGGCTAATGGTTAAAGGCTAACCTCTAATGAATCGATTAAATTAAATTAAATTAGACTAAATAGTTTAAAATGTCATTCCTCAGATTTGTCTGCTAAGTTCTTCCAACCTTCTCATGTGGTGAACAGAATTATGGGCTGGCTGCGTTCAGAATGGGACAGCATCAGTGACGATCGTGACATTCACGATGAAAATATGGTGTCTACGGAGTAGGGCAATTTATTCCACAGCGCTGTTGGATTCTCGATTTTGACTGGCCAGAAGAGATCTATTCATTTTCTGTAACAGCAGCTCTGACAGTAGTTCCAGCTGCAAGGCAAATCACAGGTTTAATATTAATGGTTATATATTCTAGCACATTATGTAGTTTTTGATAAACTAAAAAACTTGTCATGTGCTACCCAGCCAGGCTCAAAAACAGTTTTTGTTTACAGACTTTACGACTGACCATGTGCTATTGGTATGGTTGATTCTGAACCATTTCTGAATAGCTAGTTTCCAAAATCCATATCTAAGCTCTAATTTCTGACTCCATCAGCTTGATATTGACTTGATCCCATAAAGATCCTTCATTGGATTTATCCTCTTCTGTAACACAACCTCATAGGTTATGGAGCTAGCTCGCCAGCCACTAATGCTCACTATTTAATACTTTTAGTGCATATATCCACTTCAAATGTACGCACATACTGTCTTTTGACTTTGTACTTGGCAGTTACAGATTTGAGACTTCTATGGTAAGAAGCAGTTAGGTTTTTTGCAGCATTGTGGTTCAACCTTGAGCCATTCCTCTTGGGAAATCATTTTCAGTTGCTCTTTGATGGACTTGCAATTTTAAAACCCTCTATAAATTTTCAATGGGATGCAAGTCAGGAGATTGGCTAGGCCATGCAAGGCCTTCTTGAGTTGCTCTGGTCGTTGTCTTGTTGAAGCGTCCATCTTATCATCAGATTCAGTTTCTTGGACGATGAGATTAAATTCTCATCTAATATGTCCCAGTACGTTGCTACATTCATGTTTCCTTCAATGATGTGTAATGGCCCCATATCATTTGCATATCATGATGCTCTCATGTCCACACTTCACCGCACTTGGTGTTCTTGGGATCATACTCACAACCCTTCTTTCTCAAACATGACAAGCCGAATGATTGCAGTACACTTCATTGCTTATTGTTCTCTGTGTAACTGTTGTTCCTGCTGCTTTCAGGTCGTCCTGCAACTCTTTTCAAATGACTGCTGGCTTGTATTATTTGTCTGAGCGCGTGTTGTGAAATCTTGAGTAGCGCACCTATTAGCACCTGATGAACAAGTTGTGTTTCTTTGAACTTTTCCATCTGCATATTCTAAGCCAATAGTACTGATCATTGGTATGGTTCTGTAGTTTTTCCATTCCAGTTTTGTGAAATAATGTTGTCCTTGAGAACTTTAGGGAGCTCCTTCACCTTCAGCATGATTGCTGCTTCATACAAAGACATCATGTGTGTAAATTTGTAGTGGATACTTGCATGGGAAGTATATTAAAGAAAAAAAAAGGTCCAAATACTTATTTCCCCTCACCGTATATTATTCAGAGAACAGTATTTTTTGTAAAGTTGGGTTGAGCGTCAGAAAAATAGCTGCTGCTTGTTTGTGATCCATCATCAGCAAGGCCAATAAACAAGCGAATAATAGTGAACAAACAAATGCCATGTAGCAGTTGTGCTAAAATTTAGGACATATGATGACCCTTTAGCGTGTACCAAACATAATGTCTGCCAAGATTCCTTTTCGGATAAAATGTGGCAGAATGAAACAAAAATCTTCGGAGGATGGTATAAATTTTGAACGCATTGAATTAAGGGCTGTAATGTGATCAGTATTTGGCATCTGTGTGGATGATAAATAAATCACACACACACACGCACGCTGCTTGACGTGTTGAACTGATTTGTTGGCTAAACATTTGCTATTAAACCCTCCTGCTGTTATAGTTTACACCCATCAATGCTGAAGTAAACATATGCAAAACACACGCACACACACACACACACACACACACACACAGGGTCTGGGTTTCCTGAGCTTTCTAGCCTAATGTGATTGGTGATTCAAGGTCAATGGCCAGACACAGTGTATACTTATATATATTTATGCATGTACGTGTGTGTGTGTGTGTGTGTGTGTGTGTGTGTGTGTGTGTGTGTGTGTGTGTGCGTGTATGTTTGTGTTATCCTGGATTAGCCTGTGAACGAGGCCGGTCACTCAGAACAATGTGTAAATGTAAAGGTTATTCAAGTCCATTTTGTGTTACCTCAAACACCTGAGTCTCTCTCCTGCTCATAAACAGGAAATGACATCACTTACTATTGGAAGTATGCCAATAGAATCCAGGAATAAAACAAAAGCAGCTTCCTCGAGTCACTGTGTGTGTGAAACAATGGAGTAAAAACACAGTGTGGCTGCTACTGTGGTCACCATTACACACACACACACACACACAAAATGAGTACAGAGAGAGAGAACAAAGAGAATCAAATGGGGACATATGGTGAGAGAGCTGGAGATGGAAAACACCTTTCTGAACTTAATGTGGAGAACAAACAGAAAAGAAAACAGAAAACTGAGAGAGTACAGCAGGAAGAAAGAAAGATTGAGAGAACAAAGCAGCGAAAAGCAAGAAAATACAGAAAAAAATGGACATAATGGGAAAGGAAGAAATGAATGAAAAAAAGAAATAGATCACTGTAAAGAAGAAAAAGTGCAAAAGAAAGAGAAAGGATGCATCATGAGCACGTGTGTGTGTCTCACATGTCTCAAAAGCTGACAGGGAGCTTTAATACACACGTAAGCAAAACTGAATCAGAATCAGTCACATGACCATCTAATCTACCTGAAACCATGATTCACTGCCTGTGTGTGTGTGTGTGTGTGTGTGTGTGTGTGTGTTTGCTTAAGGAAAAGTTAGCACATCCACATTTGACTATTCACCTTTTCTAGCACTTCATTACCTTCATAATGTTTCTTAATTGTGTCTGTGTCTAGATTCAAGAAAACTAAGACAAATAAACACAAAAATGAAAAAAGCAGTGGCTCACTCTGTTGGTTAGCCTTACAGTTAGCGCTAATTGTGTTCGGATTTGAAGTGTTTACTTTTGTTTATATTGTGTGTGTGTGTGTGTGTTCACTGTTTTATTCATACACACACTCAGTGAGATCTGAGACGTTCCCTCTGTGTGTTTAATCACGTTTCCTGGATGTAGACACACGTTTACCAACATGCTCATGCTAATCTGGCAATGCGTGAATCCCTTTGTCATCCAAATGAGGAGCAGAGCTGATTTAGCTTCACGCTTAAGGTTTATGGACTCGTTATTAATTACACTAATCCTCAGTAATCCTTCTCCGACCTGGAGCCTCAGCTTCTTCTCAAATCTCTATGGTCTCCCTTGTTGCTTTTCTTTTAGTCTGTCTTGATTTATCTCACTTTTTTTTGTGCCTTTGTTGTGGTTTTGATTGTTTTTTACCCTATGCATAGCTGTAATGCTAACAGCTTTCTTGATTCATGCTAATAACCAAATCCTTGGTTTCCAAATCTATCTATCCTGCTAATGAAGTTTTGAACACAGATTTTTTTTTCATTTTTAAAAGCATTCAAATTACCTCATTTTAAATAAAATTTAAAAATCTAACCAACTACAATTTTGTAGTTTTCCTGGGTTTTTTATCTATGCATTTGTTTTAGTGCTCTCCTTTTCCTTTTTTCCTGTTCATCTGTTACTGCTGTTATTTAAAGAAAAAAACAAGCTCCTGAGTGGTGTACAGAAAAGCATTCAGCTACCAACAGCTACCAGAAACTGCCAGTTCGAATCCTGATGATGCCACAGCCATCCATGGCCAAGAGTCAAAATTGGGAGCAAAATCGGCCACACCGTCGGTTTTGTTCTGGGATGGCATACTTTCTCTCCCCTATCAATCACAGCAACAATAGCCAATAATGCGCATCTATGGGCTAATGTGTGCAGAAGGGGGTAGATAGCACTGTTTTTTTTTAGTGTGTTACGCAGCCCCATGATGCAGCATGAGCAGCGGTTTGAAAAGATGTAGTCGGCGGAAGCAAGATAGCCTTCACCCTCCCTGGTTGGTAGCTGTCGTATGATAGGGAAGATCTGCCTGGTGGGTGGGAATCGACCCAAACTAATTTAGGGAGAAAATCATGGGGGGGAAAAAAATAAGAAAAAAAGAAAAAACGTATAATTGTTGCTATGATTTCTGTGAGTAGATTTATTTATATGTTTATAGAAGGAGTCTCCAGTGTCAGTGTTGATAACATTCACGACAGAGGGCTTGGCGTTTTGTGATTTCTCAATAACATGACTGCTTTGTTTTTGTCTTATTAACTTCAAAAGTGAGGAAAAAAAGAGAGGCTAGTGAAGGACCAACTGCTTTAACTGTTATAGCGTTGATTCTTTTTAACCTTTATTTGTTTTAATGCTTTCTTTTCCCTTTCCTTTATTTCTTTCTTGTCATCTGTTACTGATTTAGTATTATCCCTACAGACCTACTGTGCGGTGATGCTGGAGGGGGACGTAGGGGAGGGTGTTTAGGTAGGAAGGGGGGTGCTTTGTCCCTCCTCTGAGACTGCCCTGAGTAACGTGGAGAAGTTTACGGTGTTAAATAGCTGCAGATGCTGTGTGATTAGCGTGGCGCTTTTCTGCAGTCTCCCGTCGTGCTCGTCACATTTATATTCAGCTGAGTGACTGAGGAGCATCTTTCTCTTCAGAATCCTCTTATTATGGAGATTATGTTGTGTAGGATGATGCTTTGGTGGCAAAAAAAAAAAAGATATTGCTTTTGCCTCTGACTGTTCCTCAACCTCAACTATATCACTTGAGTTTATAATTGCCATGATATTTTCTAACAAATTTCTTTCTGAAAATATAAAACTATTAGCCTAATTTAAAATCACCATGACCCTGACCAGGCTGTTACTATGGCTGAATGGGTGACCGCTGTAAATGCATCATGCAGGTCTTTATTTGCCCCACAAGCTTTTATATTGCACCTACATGACCTCCCAGTCCCGATGCACACCTCTAGCCTTAACCAAATGCCCTGTTGGGAAAAAACAAACAAACAATGAACAGTGCATCTCATATTCATATCTGTACTTGTGTCAGTTTAGAACACATCACTTCATTCATAATAATGTCTTCATATTCAGTTATATCCCCGGTAGGTATGCCTGATAAAATGCAACTCAGTGTGTTCCTGTTTCCTGCTACTCTGACTAAAAAGCCACGTATAAGAAAGATGTTTCAGGTTCTAGGACTTTTTCCCTGACGCGTTCTGACCGTGTCATCTAAAGAAGAAACCAGCAGGAGATCCCACTGCCAAAGCTGCGAGGTCATGATTCATTAAAATACTGTAACGCCACTGAACTCATCCTGTCCTGAATTTCCACCATGATGATTGTGTTTGGCGTATTTCCGTGGCAAAAATAAGGACGTTCAAGTAGTGACAGGAAAAATGTACTAAACTCCACATGGCTGTGGCTTTTCGCTTCATGAGAAATGTATGAAATGATTTGCTTTGTATATGAAACAAATCCTTACAAAATTGGGCACTAGCACACTAAACAGTGTGCCAAAACAATACACTACCATAGGTGCATGCTATTTAAGCAAGTGCTGTAAGCCAGCGAGACAAGTGTTTAAATGTCACTTTATAAATTCTCTTCGCCGCATGTGGCTCCGTCCCAGATTTCGCACTACATATGTATAAGTATGTATGTAATATGTCAAAATACTACAACACTATAATTTACCACTGCTAACACAGGTGGCGTATATGGTAGTATGTGGTTTGGGACAGAGCCCAGAAGAAATACAAAAGAATACAAACTCGCTAGTTCACCTTTCACACCAAACCTTGTGTTTCCATCCTTCTTAACTACAAATCTCTTTCTCCTTCAGGTTCTCCCTCTCTGAGCGGATCTGCTACAGTAACGGTTCTGGTTGATGACGTAAATGACATGGTGCCACTTTTCTCCTCCTCCTCCTACCACACCTCCATTTCGGAGAATGCTCCAACAGGAAGTGATGTAATGCTGGTCAATGCCTCAGACGGAGACGTGGGTCAAAATGGAGTTATTAGGTACTGTGTATGTACTGTATATACCTATATGCATCTAAAATACCCAGTGAAAAGAAGAGACAGAGGAAATGGGACGGCACTAACATTACTTTCCTACTTGACATTTACAAACACCAGCCATTTTTAACGAATGAACATCTTTATTTCCTTGTACACTACAGCGCTGTTGAATTCAGTGCTGAGGAAGGTGTCGAATTATTTTCTATAACAGCAAATCACAAGTTTATATTAATGCGCTCGCTCTAATAGTGTGCGTTATCATTTCTATTGTAACAGATAATTCAAAGATTAACATTTACGTAAGAAGTCTGTACTTTCTGGGTTTTCAGTAATGTGACAAGCTGCACTTTTTGTCTTATTAACTCCAAAAGAGAGGAAAAAAAGAGAGAGTGTGGGAACAACTGTTTATTCTGTGCTTCATTTGAATGCTCCAGTAGTACATGTACTGTATCTCTAAGAAATAGGGAGCCATTTGAAACACTACCCAGGAAATGAAGTCATCAGAAACACAGGGCATAGCTGCAGATCACATACGACTCCATATACTTTTATTTGTTCAAAAGCTGAGAGTTAAGATTTCTCATGTTTATTAGAGAAACAGAGCCAAGCACATACAAATTCATGTATGAGAAAATATTTTTACTGTTGTTCCACCTTCAAAAATTTAAAATGTGATGTGATCTTTGACCCCATACAGGACATACCAACTTGTTTAAACACACACTTGTGTAGGTATGCCAAACACAGAATTTGGACATTGTTAGACTTTTTGTGTACATTGTTTACCATAATTAAGTCCATTATGTAGTCCGTAGTCCTATTTTAATTTCACCCTTGTAGCACACAAAGAATTGTATTCATGTTCACACACTCTCATACACAAACTCCACCCACTCTAAAGCGTCCCACTCCCTGCTGGGGGTGAGTAGTGTGCTCCAGTTTTGCAAAAACACGCTAATGAGGATGATGATGGACAGCGACAGACAGACCAGCACGCAACAGGGGGTTTCAGACGGATTTTACGCTTCTGTCCTGTTCACATTAAAATGACCCATTTTAAATTGTCACTAAAAGTGGAACAACAGTGGAAATATTTTTTCCAACATAAAATGAAATTAAAATTTATTTTATAAAAAAAATGCCTGGTTTTTTTGATGTTATTAGGATCCCATTTTCTGCATCTCTTCTTTCCTACTACCTGTACACACATATCTGCCATCAGGAGGACCCCAGAGCATCTGAAGTGACTTTGGGGCTGTTTCAATCATGATTTTTTATACTGATCATCACTAAGTATAAGAGAAGATACTGGAGATTTAGCATGTTGCTCCAAGTGTTACACACAAAACTTATGTATCACTGCATGTTGTGTACATTTAACTCCCATAAATATTCTTTATTTATGACAAACTTTAACCCCTCTATGATATTAACTGAATATTTTTGATATTAAGTACTCTTTCATGAGCTATATTCTATAACCTTAAACACAGAATTTGATTTTTTTTTTTGCATATTGTATATTTATTGGATATTGTATATGACACACTTACATGGTTACTAATGTATTTCACATGCAACAAATTTAACTCAATATATAAAGTCTTTTCTTTATATGTCTAATAGGTAGCTGTGCATTGTTTTAAATTAGCTATTTAAATTGTTTATTCAAAGTGGAACAGTACTAAAAACTACTACAATAGTACTATTTTCTAGCATATCATTCCAGCACCTGCTAGAGTATAACATAAAATCTAAAGAGATGGCCTATGTCTGTATAATATTAATTATGTTCCACATATTAATAAATTTAAATTCAAATTTAAATCTATATGAGGGTTTCTGTAAAGCTGCTTTGTGAACGTCCACTGTTAAAAGCACTATATAAATAAAATATAATTGAAGTGAATCGGACATATTAATGCTGTTCGTTGTGTTTTTGTCCACAGTTATAGACTGAGTGGAGGAGATGGGCAGTTTTCCATTAATCCTGCCACAGGGCAAATAATAACCAGCTCACTTTTGGACCGAGAAATACAGGGCAGTTATGAACTGCTGGTGGTTGCATCAGACAGTGGACACCCAATACCCCTCTCCAGCTCAGCCACAGTTTCTGTAGTTATTAACGACATTAATGATAATCCACCACGATTTCATCACCACCCCTACGTCACACACATTCCTGCCTCTACCACTCCAGGTAGGTGATATAAGAATGTTGGTTAATGAACTTATTATCAGAAAACAAGAAAAATAAGTGTAATTGAAAAAGGACCATGACAAATCTTTACCCTATAAACCATATGAGTTTGTATAATGCATTGCGTCATCCTATATGGGAATACTAGTAATTAATGAAGAAAATATTTCTAATCTCATATGACTGATTCTCTTCTGTTGTTTGGTATGCAGGTTCATTGGTGTTTGCTGTCACCGTAACAGATGAAGATTCAGGCTCCAATGCTCAGCTGCATTACTCTCTGAGTGGCCGAAACTCTGAGAAATTCAAAATTGATCCAATCCGAGGAGCCATCACAGCCAGCGAGAAACTTACTGCATTGTCTGAGGTCACGTTTACGGTTCGCGTCAAAGACGGTGGAAGAAATCCCAAAATGGATAGTACAACTGTAACTGTCCGTATTGTGTCAGGTGGAGACTTCCCAGTCATCAATATAAAAGAAAAAAGCTACACTTTTCCAGAAAACCAAGCAATCAACACTGTCGTTACCAAAGTTACAGGATCATCTACAAGAGCTGGACCATTATCATATTACATCGCGAGTGGCAACTTGGACAACGCGTTTCATGTAGACCAGCTTTCAGGAGACCTGTCCATCAAAAAGGCCCTAGATTATGAGAACATTGACAAGTATGTGCTCTGGATTGAAGCACGAGACCAAAGCTTTCCCCCCTACTCAGCATATGAAAAGATCGAAATCACAGTGTTGGACATTAATGATAACAGTCCTATTTTTGAGAAAGAACCATTTGATGCTGAGATTTTGGAGAACCTCTCACCTCAGAGAGTACTTGTGGTGTCAGCTCTTGATGAGGACAGTGGCCCTAATGGGCAGCTGGAATACGCTATCACTGATGGAAATAAGGACAATAGCTTTAGCATCAATCGGGCAACGGGAGAAATTCGCACCACTCGACCCTTGGACAGGGAAAAGATAGCTCAGTATATCTTGAGGGTAAAAGCTACAGATCGTGGTTCATCACCAAAAAGCACTGCAGTCAAAGTCATCATTAGTGTTCTGGATGTGAATGATAACGCTCCAAGATTTTCAAAAATTTTTAGTGCTACAGTACCAGAAAATGCACCTGTGGGTTACACGGTCACCCGTGTGACAACTACTGATGAGGACGCAGGTGCCAACGCTGTTAGCCGCTACACCATTAGTGATACAAGTCTTCCCTTTAGCATCAACCCCAGCACAGGAGACATAACCATAAGCAGGCCTCTAAACAGAGAGGACACTGATCATTACATCGCCAAAGTCTCTGCTCATGATTCGGGCTGGACTGTCAGCACTGATGTCACTATATTCGTGACTGACATAAATGACAATGCTCCTAGATTTAGCAGGCCATCCTACTACCTTGACTACCCTGAACTTACTGAGATCGGGTCACTAGTCACCCAAGTCTCTGCTACAGACCTTGATGAGGGATTTAATGGTAAAATATTCTATTTCATTAGGTCTCAGTCTGAATACTTTCGCATTAATTCGAGCACTGGGGAGATATTTATCAAGCAGCAACTCAAATATCAAAATTCAACTGGCCATAGTAATGTTAACTTAAACAGGCATAGCTTCATTGTGACAGCATCTGACAGAGGTGTCAAACCTCTGATGAGCGAAACCACTGTGATTGTAAATGTAATCGACAGCAATGATAATCCTCCCATATTTGAGTCATCCTCCTATTTCACTCCCGTCACTAAGAGCGTCAAAGTTGGCACCAAACTCATCAAAGTTACAGCACATGACAAGAAAGACTATGGTGTCAACTCCGAAATTGAGTATGCAGTATCAGGAGGCAACAGCTCAAGTAAATTCCGTTTGGATAAGCAGACCGGGTGGGTCGCTGTTGCCTCTTCTCTTGCTTCTGACGTTAATAAAGTTTATCTGCTTGAGATAACAGTGAGAGATAAAGGGACCCCACCTCTTTCAGATAAAACTACTCTTAAAATTGCTGTTACAGAAGAAAATCACCACACTCCAGAGTTTTCTCAAAGCCAGGTTACTGCCACCGTCTCTGAAAGCCTTACTGTTGGTACAGCAATCCGCACTCTTTCTGCAAGAGACAAAGACAAGGACAAACAAATGAATGGACTCATTATGTATGACATTTCTTCAGGCAATGATGATGGCCTGTTTTCAGTCAACAGTAAAACAGGGGTCTTGTCCTTGGCTAAACCTTTGGACTATGAGAAAAAACAAAAACACGAGCTTAGAATATCAGCTACAGATGGAGGATGGATAGCCAAGACCAGCTATGTTACAGTTAATATCCATGTTACTGATGTGAATGACAATCCACCAGTGTTTGACCCAGACGAGTACTTCCCGGTTGTGCAGGAAAATGTGCCAAGTGGCACCACCGTGGTTAAAATGAATGCTACAGATAAAGACTCTGGCCCAAATGCTGTTTTGGCTTATGTCATTCAGTCCTCCGACAGTGACCTTTTCATAATTGATCCCAACACAGGTGTCATCACTACACAAGGTTTTCTTGACTATGAGGCCAAACAAGTATATCATCTAACTGTCAAAGCATTCAACATTCCTGATGAAGAACGCTGTAGCTTTGCAAATGTCAACATTCAACTCAAAGGCGCCAATGAATATGTTCCTCGTTTTGTGTCTAAGCAATACTACTTTGAGGTTTCAGAGGCTGCAACCAAGGGCACCATTGTTGGGGAGGTGTTTGCAAGTGATAGGGATCTGGGACAGGATGGTATTGTTTATTACTTGATTTTTGGCAGAAGCAGGAGAAAAGGTTTCGGCATCAGTAAAAACACTGGCCAGATCTATGTCACAGGACCTCTTGATCGTGAAAAAGAAGAAAAAATCTCCTTGAAAGTCCTTGCCAAAAATGCAGGTAGTATAAGAGGGGCAGATATTGATGAAGTGTTTGTGAATATCACAATCCTTGATGCCAATGATCCTCCAGTATTTACTCAAGAGTTATATGATGTTCAAGTGAGTGAAGGGCTGTCACCAGGAGGTCTTGTCACCTTTGTGAGTGCTGAGGATTCAGATTCGGTGCCAAGCTGGAGCAGATTCACCTACTCTATTGCTGCTGACCATGAATCAACTGCTTTCACAATCAACCCACAAACTGGACAGGTTTCGGTGGCAGCTGAGCTGGATCGTGAGACCACACCTGTGTACAACTTGACCTTGCTGGCTATAGACTCTGGCTCACCCGCAGCTACTGGTACTGCCACTTTGATTGTAACTCTAGAGGACATTAATGATAACGGGCCCACATTAGTGACCATGAGTGGAGAGGTCATGGAGAACCAGAGAGCAGGAACGGCAGTGATGACCCTTAGCGCCACTGATTCAGATCTGGCACCAAATCAAGGTCCTTTCTCCTACAGTCTGCTTACAACTTCATCAGCTGCAACTTACTTCAGCTTAACCTCATCAGGGGAGCTTAGTACCAGTCGGGAGATAGACCGAGAACAGATCAGTGATTTCTACCTTTCTGTGCTCATCAAAGATTCTGGCATTCCTCAAATGTCTTCCACAGGCACCATCCATGTCAAAGTCAATGACCAGAATGATAACCCATCTCAGCCTCGCTCTGTTGAGATCTATGTTCATTACTTTGGCAACATGTTCCCTGGAGGGTCCCTAGGGATTGTGAAACCTCAGGATCCAGATATACAGGACACATTCCATTGCACCTTGATCCCCCCTGTTTCAAGCCTTTTTAGTATTCCCAAAGGAACCTGTGACCTCAGTTCAAATTCCCGATCCACGGATGGCACATTTGACCTCTCAGTGCGGAGCAGTGATGGTGTACATGGTGCTGTCAACAGCAATGTGCGTGTTTTCTTTATTGGGTTCAGCAATGCTACAGTGGACAACAGCATACTGATCCGACTCAATTCCCAAAGTATCAGCAACTTCCTTAATAACCACTACCTCAGTTTCTTACGCATCGCAAACTCACAGCTAGCAGGTCTTGGTACTGGAGTTCAGCTCTATGGGGCATTTGAGTTGAATAACCAGACCTTCCTTATGGCAGCTATCAAACGTGGTCATGGACAGTATGTAAACCCAAGTGGTGTGACTACGTTTTTCCAGAGTATAAAAGAAGCCTTGCACAGGCAAAGTGGGGTTAAAATAGATTCTGTGGACCATGACCCCTGTACTAACAACCCTTGCCAGAATGGCGGCAGCTGCAAACGGCGCCTTGGTGTCGGCCCAGACATGATGACTGTGGAGAGCGTCCCAGTCATTCTCGTCTCAAATCGCCCCCTACAGCCCTATGTCTGTAACTGCAGGCCAGGATATGCTGGTAGTCTGTGTGAAACTGACATCAATGAATGTCTTCCATCACCTTGCCACAATGGAGGAACCTGCCATAACCTTGTAGGTGGCTTTTCATGTTCCTGCCCAGAAGGTTTCACTGGCATGGCATGTGAAAGAGATGTCAATGAGTGCCTGTCTAATCCATGCAAGAATGGGGCACTGTGCCAAAATTTCCCCGGTGGCTTCAACTGCCTTTGCAAATCAGGATTTGCAGGTATAGTACAACATGTCA
Organism: Pangasius sanitwongsei; assembly: GCA_037576675.1. Classification (NCBI taxonomy): domain Eukaryota; kingdom Metazoa; phylum Chordata; class Actinopteri; order Siluriformes; family Pangasiidae; genus Pangasius; species Pangasius sanitwongsei. The sequence continues at coordinate 19,278,013 of CM075015.1, read as the reverse complement.
TCTAGACCTTATGAGTAGCATCACTGTAGCTATTGGTCAAGCCACTGCATATTCTCTTTGCACACAAATATAGCAAAGTTTTGATCCAAGAAAAATATTTGCTTCTGAGAAATTGGAGAAGTGTTGTAACTCTAGCATTCAGTGATGACTGCCAAAAACCAATTGCTGTTAGGGTTACGGGTTGGGGGGTATAAGCTATGATACATATCAACTTGTCATGTTTATGTTAAAGTAAATGGGATGATACAGTTTGACCCTAATAAGGACACAACTACAGGCTGACCTTAAGTGCACTTGAGTCAAGTTTCACTACCTGCTTTCTGTGGATTAAAGCCTTTCCATGTTTATGCTTTGAAGAGCTCTGTAAGTTAAGATTTCATTTGGCAAACTGCTTAATGGAGTCTTGAAAGGGAAAATACTTTAACAATGCTCTTCTGTTAACTGTTGAATGTAGCATCTGAAAAGTGATCTAATTAGAATGGTTCCTGTAGTGTCAACACCCAGTGGTGCAGATTAGCCCCTACTAAATGTAATGGCTAGTTGAAGACTTAATAAATGTAAGTGAGCTAGTGTGTAAAGGGAGTGAATACACTTAACTGTTTACAATAACATTACATTGAATCAGCTCTGTTTGGGCAGCTGCTGCCTGTAGCTTTTGGAAGGGCCTTTTCATATAGAGCTACAGCAGACGGTTTGTCTCTGGCACGCTCAAGCTTTGAGTCATTATTGTCCTATTTTATTATGACCATAATAAATGATCGTGAGCATTCATGTCTGAGGCCCCAGATAAATGGGGGCTGCAGAACTATTACACCTATTGACTTACAGTAGTTTGCCTGCCCTCCTGCTGAACCCCCAACTTCCTGTTTTGTAGGCCCAATTGTAGGGAAGGAATTTATGTCCCTTAAGTTTTTTGTCTTACATTTCGGCAACCATGGAGAGCAAATGAGAAAGGCAAATCTTAGTTCTGCACATTCATGAGTTTGCATGTTCCCTACCATCTTGTATTGATCACAGTCTGTTTATTTTGTTACTCCCATTGTGTAATGTTCATTTTATAGGCCTCCCAGATCTAGTGAAGATAGGGTATATATGTAGAGCTAATGCTACCATGACAGGTATATGTTTTCACCCCCTATTTTTTAGACACTTGGGTGCATTTACAAGGTGAGAACCTTTCAGAATTGTTTTGGCTGAGGAGGTTGAAGTATACCAGAACTAGAGAGAGAGTGCAAACGCACAAAATCCCCTGTTGGTTTCTGGGAGCCCCATACATGAACAGCCCTTCACCATATGCCTATGTCATCTTCACCTCATTCATTTTCATTTGTGTTGTTTCATGAACTCAGGGAAAACCTGTGACTCCATCATCAATTACTGTGAGTGTAACCCCTGTTTCAATGGAGGCTCCTGCCAGAGCCGTGTGGAAGGCTATTACTGTCACTGTCCGTTTGGTAAGTCATCACTCCAGCTGCAAAAGCCAGGTGTTCCAGGCTTGTTCTCGAGTAGTGTTTATCAGACTTGGCCATGATTCAGGTCATACTGGAAAATATCAAGATCCACTAGGAGTGAAAATTCCATACGTTAAGAATGTAATGTGTCATGTCATTTTTTTTATTCCCCAAGTTGTCTGATTTTGGGGATTGTTTGTTACTCATTCTGTATGCATAACACTTGTTAGCTTGAATTTACATAAGGAGATGCAAAGTCATCATACCAGTTGAAGAAATACTAAATTATTGCTTCCTGTTTTACAGGCGTTTTTGGAAAACACTGCGAGCTTAACAGCTATGGATTTGAGGAGCTGTCTTATATGGAGTTCCCAAGTTTGGATCCCAACAATAATTATATTTATATTAAGTTTGCCACACTGAAGGAAAATGCCCTGATTATGTACAATCATGACAACCAGACCGGTGACAAAGCTGAGTTTCTGGCGCTGGAGATCTACGAAGGTCGGATGAGGTTTTCCTTTAACCTGGGCAGTGGCACCTACAAGCTCATGACTATGGTTCGAGTTTCAGATGGTCAGTTCCACACGGTCATAGCCAGGAGAGCTGGAATGGTAAGTCATGTGTAGATCTGTAAAATAACATCCAACCATGCTTGTATGTCATCCAGATCATTTTGAAACATCTCCTCAAAGATGCCTACTAGCTGTCTACTGGCCATTGGTAAACTATTGAAGATCCGTAGATGAGTGGATACACGTCTTCATGATTACAGAACAAGTCCAATGTCCTTGACTGCTATTACCAGATATTGGACATTGTTTTACAGTATGATTGTCTATTAAAAATATTGCAATCTGAGCAAAGCCAGTTTGTGTGAACCTGCATGTGTTGGGGGAAATCTGAGTCTGAAAGATATGGAAGTTGATACAACATTGAAACAAACTGCTAATCAAATGGCTCACAACACTTGCTCTTTCTTGTGGCTCATCCTGGCCAGCAGTCATGTTTGATTACACCTGGTAATTTTTTTATTTATAAACGCTTTAACATTCTAAGATGTACAAAGTATAGGAGTATAGCGGAATCTGCTAAAATGATAAAAATCTGGGTTCTGAGTTAGCACTGTGAAACAAATGTTAGTTGGTGCAATTTTTATGTACTACAGTTCTAAATCTGGTCTGAAGATTATTGTGGAGTGAAAGATTAAAAACCAAGCTTTCAGCACATCCCTATGGAGGTGTAAAAAACACCCAATCTGTGTGTTTGAAAAAGGTGTTGTGGGTCATTTAGATGGGTCTGTGTGTGTTTTTTTGGACATGGATTTTGAGCAGATGTTAAAGTCATAATCAACCCTTGGTTGTCCCTCTGGGCTTAAGGTCGAACTATGCGAGTCAAGGCTACTTTTGTTTAGTTAAGACGTTCCAGTTTCTGCCCCGAGGCAGCTGCTGACTTTTTTATTGCCCTGTTATGACTTAATGTTCCCTTATTTCCACCAAGGAGAGAAGATACAATCAGGGATTACAAAACCAGCAAAATAATGGCACCTTTTTAAATAACGCATCCAAAAGGTGCCATTGAAATGGCATCGTGGCTTAGTTGGTTGAAGAGTCTGCCTATTATAAAGGAGAGCCTGGGTTTGAATACCAGCAGTACTTTTGCTTTCTGAAGTTTACCCCTGGGCAACTAAAGGCAGGGCATTAAGTTTTTTTGGGCAATAGTAGTTCAGTGGTTAAGACTCGTTTAAGCCCCAGCACTGCCAAGCTGCCAAGGTATGGGAGAAGACGTAACATTTGAGTGAAAATTATTGATGGCAAGTTTCCTTTTATATGTAGACCAGTAAGTTGGGCAACAAACATGTTTGGAAGAAATGAAAGTTGTGTGCCCCAGCTGGATTCGTTTAGAAGAGAGAGCTCACAAACACACATATACACACACTCTACTGTGCAATAAGAGCTTGCGTTGTATAAAAACAAACTTCATATAATCTGCAATCTTAAGACAACGCAATATTCTAATAGTGTGTAACGTGAGATCAGTTATTTTTACGTTGCACTACGTCTGAGATTCTTTGCCTTTGTATACTGTATATCTTCGGGGTCCAAGTCTTTGCCTTTCATATCTTAATGAATGTGATTCTGTGGACATGGAGAGCCAATTGTAGATCGGTACGCTTGCTGTGCGAGGTCTTTCTTTGCGGCCAAGGCTCTTTGAAGTGTAGAGCCGCAGTAATAAAAAGCCCAGATGGTCGAGCCATGCGGTAACTCAACTGTATCAGTGTACACCAAAGCTGCAGAAGACAAATGCGTCTTGTTTCCATCGTTGGTTTATTTTCTCGCAGCCGTATTTCACTCGCCCAAGCCACAGCTCTGCGTTAACGATTAGGAACAGGGGCTTTTTGCGGGTTTTTGCTGTGTTTACCCAGAGGCCTGTATGGACGCCAAGCTTCGCCCCCTGTTTTTCAACACCTTTGCGCTCTTTCCATCTCTCTTGCCACGACTGTCTTTCCTCCCTCTGTTCATAAACCACAGAGTTGTGGGTTTGGACACAATGACAGTGAGGAGCCATACTGTGTTTGTTTAACAAGAGAGAGGAATGATGTTTCTATTTAACTCACTGTAACTCTTTATTTCATTCACAACAATTCTGCCTGATCTCATTTTTCCTCATGTGAACTTTTAGTTTGGGGTCTTCTCAGTTTAGAAGGATACAAAAAATAGGAAACTCCAAGCAGCCATGGTAGCTGGTCCTTGATATGTTTCTTTAATTGCTAGCTCTGTTAGCATTGTTTATCTTTACCCCACCACAAGCCATTACATTAAGAAGGATTCAAAGGAAAAGAAAATCCTAGCAGCTATGCTAACTGGTCCTTAATAGGTTTCACTAATTGTTAGCATTGTTTTTCTTTTTCTCATCTCAATTCATTGCAGTGTGAAGGATTCAAAGAAAGAAAGCCAGTGGCAGCCTTGCTAACTTCTCCTCGATAAGTTTTGTTGATTGTTAGTGTTGTTAGCATTGTTTGTTGACCTTACCTCAACTTTTTGCTGTGAAAAGGATGCAAGATGGAAAAAAAAAAAACTTCTTGCAGCCATTCTAATTAGTCCTCAGGTTTTATTAATTTGTTAGCATTGTTTTCCTATACCTGTATAGGAAAACCTGTATTCCTAATATGAAGTCATTACAGCAAAGGCTAATTTGAGGCTAATTTTGCTAACAAGTAATGGAATATCTTTTTCCTTTGTAAGGCTGCTTCGCTCACTGTTGATCTGTGTGGAGAAGAACAGGAGCCCGGGTACTGCACTGTTAGCAATGTGGCTGTCCATACTGACTGGTGAATACGCATTTATCTTTACAATGGTAGCTGTAGGAAACACACAACAATTTTATATTTTCCTAGTTTTCTTTCTGCATCAAATTTGCTAAATTAGCTTCAGTTGGTAATTAAACTACATGCAGCGAATTTTATTATTTTTATCATCATTTATTGTCATGGTGTGGTTTACTTGGACACAATCGCCTGTGTGTCCTCTGGGAGTTACTAACCCGATCTTTTTCTCCATCTCACTGTCTTTCTAATTCTCTCTGCCTTGTTTGTCTTTATATTCTTTTCTCTGTCTCTCACTGCTTTTGTTTCGTTCTGTCTGTGTCTCATATTTCTGTCTTTCACTATCTCGCTCTCTTTGTCACTGTTTGCATTTTCGGTATTCTGTATTTTTGTCTATCTCTCCTTTTGCCTGTCTGTCTCTCTCTATCTTTCGCTCTTTTTGTCTCTCTCCCTATCTCCTTCTTCCTCAATATCTTTCTCCCTATCCCCTCTCTCATTTATTCTCACAGGATTTTGGACGTACAGCCAAATCGCTTGTCAGTCGGCGGTGTTCGGGCGATCGAACCACTCCTACAGCGCAAAAATCAGGTGAACACACATGATTTTGTCGGCTGCATCATGGAATTTGCCATCAACGGACGCCCTCTGGAACCATCTCAGGCTCTATCATCTCAAGGCATCTTAGATAGGTGCGTTACACATACACTTTTACACACACAACCATTAGTTATAGATAGACTATATTCATTTCACTGATTTCACTGCAGTTGCCTTAATATCTGGACTTGTCCTCTACTATTGAAGTGAAGCATGTGTAACCATGTTTGTCCATTTTATACTTCTTGTCTATTGTTTAGGGAGTTTATGGCCAACTACCCCAGTAGCTTAGTGATTAGATACTTGCTAGCAATAATGCACTAGCTCCTACTTGAATATCACAACAATGGTTTTTGCCATTGTTATGAGATTATCGAGTAACTAAGAAAGTATTCAGACAGGAGAACTTAAGCTGAAAATGCTAACTTTGCAAACAATAAATGATATTTTATGCTAGGGATGTATGTTTCACGCCTCTTCACAGCTGTGCATGTTGACTGGCACACCTTTGATTAATTGTCTGAAGTCTTGCTTGAGCTAAACACCATATCTTTGCCTGTGGTATACTGATCACTACTGTCCTGTATGGAACAGTCAAGATGTTGATGAAGCCTAAAAGAAAACCATAGCTCATCTGTGTATACTGTTAGCTTGGTCGACGGAGAAGAACTCTGAAAACACACACACTGTCTCAGACAGTCAGCAAGAGGAAAAATGACTGGGATCACCTTTACCAAGTATGTTTCATATGGAAAGAGAGAGAGAGAGAGAGAGAGAGGGAGAGAGATAGATACGGTAGTATTAGTGTTTTGATAACTGTTGAAATAAAAACAGTTCTTGGTACTGGACTCTTTTGGGCTCTACTGTATTCATACACACTCTGTGAACCCAGTGCCCTCAACAGGCAGCTATTGAAGATCACACTTCAGTTAATCACCTGCTGTCTGATGCACTTTTATTAGTGTCCAAACGTCTGTTTTTGTAAGCCAGAAAAACATGCAGTGTTTTTATGGGTTTATAAAATGGAGGCGACAGATCTTTTGCTAATATGCTAATGCAGCTCGCTCTCTTTCCATTTGTTTTTGTTAATGGTGGGATCATCTCATCTGCTTCTCTGTCTGTCTGTCAGTACATCAAAATGTTGTCTTTATGTGTGTGTCTTGCAGATGTCCCAGGATGGAAGGAGCGTGTGTCACTAACCCTTGCAGGCATGGTGGGACGTGTTTGGACATGTGGTCATGGCAACAGTGCCAATGCGCTGAAGGACTCACGGGCAAATACTGTGAGAAATGTAAGGAATATGATTCAGTGGGGGCGATTTGGATTGATTGGGGAAAATTGGTCAAAGAGGGTAGTTTGATAGAGATTGATGTGGTAAGCAGATCAGAGGGGGCAGTTTGATATAGATTGATGGGGTAAGATATGTCAAAGGGTACAGTTTGATATAGATTGATAGGTTAAGACAGGTCAAAAAAGCAGTTTAATATAGATTGATGGGGTAAGAAAGGTCAAACAAGGCACTTTGATATAGATTAATGGGGTAAGACAGGTTGGAAGGCAAGGTGGGATAAGAAAGGGGAAGACAGGGCAGATCAGTGGGGTAAGAGTTGTCAAAGGAGGAACTTTGATCTAGTTAAGTGGGGTAAGATGGGCCAAATGGGGCAGTTTAATAGATCAGTGGGGTAAGTCAGAGGGTCAGAGGGTGAAGTTTGATATAGAATAATAGGGTAGGAGTGGTAATATGGGACAGTTTGATATAGATCAGTGGGGTAAGACCAAGCAGAGGCTGGTTTTATATAGAGCAATGGAGTAAGAGGGATCAGAGGGGAACGTACCTGAAGAGTAATTTAAAAGGATTTTTTCCTCTTTTTCGCTTCTAGTCATTTCTGCAGATTCGGCTCTATCCCTTGACGGTAGCGGCCGTTTGGATTACTCTTTTCGTCAGAGCTGGAAGAGAGACGTGATGATGCAGCGGAATTTGCAGAGCTTCTCACACACATACCCACAGTCACAAACGCACTCCGAGAGCAGCAGCCTGGAGCTGAAGTTCCGCACTCGCAGCAATACTGGAACAATTTTACACGTCCAAGAGATCTCTAACTACACTACTGTCAGGGTGAGAAGTAACATACAAACACACACAGACACACACGCACACACTCCAGCTACACTACTCTAAGCCTGCATTCACCTTAGCAAGCGATGAGTTGCTGACACTTTTAGGGTATAAGTAATGCACACAAATGTATGAGGTATACACATTGTTGTGGTTGAGTTATTGTGTGTGTGTGTCTGCTGTATTTCCTCACTCAGCTCCAGTTTAAGTTTGACTAATTCTGGGCACAAAGCCAGTCACTCAAACCCTCTGCACCTCTTCATCACTCTCTCTCTCTTTCTCTCTCCCCACCAATTCTTTCCTCTTTCTTTTATAGAGTTCTACCACTCCCTTTTTCTTGCCAGCAATCTCTTACTTCTTATTTCTCTCTCCTTCTTTCTATCTTCTACTTCATCTCTCTATTCCTCACATCAACCCCTTTTCTCTCTTTCTTGCTGTCTTCCTCTTCCTCCATCTGCCATCCTTCCTTCTTTCTTTCCTTCCTTCCTTCTATTACTAACCTCCCATCATTTAACATTTTTATCACACTCTCACACACACACACAGAGTATCAGTACATGATGCTAGAGAGGCAGAGGTCAAGATTTTTTTCCCCAGATTGATTTTCACTTCGTTTTTTTTTTCCCCTTGCAAGATGGATTTTCCATTTCAAGAGTTTGTGACTGTTTTAAATCACACAACCTGCACAGTGTACACTCTTCCCTCTCTCCCCCTCATGCTTTACCTCTTTTCTCTCCTATTACATGTTACTAGAGACATTTATCTTTCTCTCTCTCTCTCTCTCTCTCTCTCACTCTGGAGTCTCTATCTCTCTGGCTTCAATAGAAGTCATCCTCAAACTGAACTCCGTGATGGAAATGTGTGAATGTGAGACACACACTATAAAGATTTAATCTCACAATCTATCCATCTCTCTCTCTTTCTCTCTCTCTCTCTCTCTCTCTCTCTCTCTCTCTCGGCTCCTATTGTCTGTCTTTCTCTTTATCTGCCTCTGCAACCAACAACCTTTCTTTCCTTCCTCTCTTTCTCTTTGTCTCACTCTTTGTCTTTTGAATATTCTCTCTCTCTCTCTCTCTCACACACACACAGGTCTTGCTCTCCTGTGGGATATTTCCACTGATGTGTGTATGACTGCAGTTAAATAGTGCTCTAACCCTGACCTTAACCTCAGTAACCAAATACTTCTACTTGTTCCTTGCACCAGCTGAAGAATGGGAACCTGCAGTACGTGTCTGACGCAGGTGTGGCGGGGAAGGTGGAGAGGATTGTGGGAGATGGAGTTTTCTCAGACGGTCAATGGCACACGCTGCTGTTACAGAGGAACATCTCCTCCACCACAGTCCTCATCGACGAATCAATCCTGCGCATCATCACACACACCACGCAGGACTTCGGAGGTCTCGACGTCCTCACACTGTCGCTCGGAGGAGAGCCGCCGCGGACCAACCCGCAGAAGACCACACCAGGTTATCAAACACGAACCCAACATTTCCCTGAGCTGAGCCTTATTATTAAAGAATCCATTATTCTGTACTATAGCTGTATGGGAAATATGTCAAGTGAAAAGATCATTGCTGTTTGAATGGAAGGCTAACAATTCAGCTAGCTAGCTGTTATGTCTTATACAAACAATGGAAAAACAGACTGACAGTAGAAATCAGGAATAACTAAGAAGACTCAATATGACTAAAATTGCACTGTAATTATACTTAGCGAGATCTAAACCAGTTCCTCCACTGAGATAAATCACCATTATGTCACTCGTGAATTTAGAGATATCCCAGAAATTTGGGAGGAAAGGAGGAGGAGGAAATATACAGACGAGTTGTGAATGTACGCTCAGTATTTGATATGTAACCAGGTTTACCATGGTTATATTACATCATCTTCACTACACAAGAAACCTGAACATTCTGCAATACTAGGACATGATTTTGCTGAACTTTTTGGTTATTTCTGTATAATTGTAGTTAATTATTAGAAATGGCACCAATGTAGTTCCCAGTATCGGTATTTATTTCTGATACCAGCAAAAAATGGTAGCTCAGATATTGGAGAAAACATATCAGATAGCAGATCCTGTAACAAATGGCAAAGACTGGAATTGGATTTGGAAAAGTAGTTTATTTTTGGAACGGGAAATGTTTACATAGTATAAAGAGACTTCCCCTGGTTTTTTTCTTTTGTTAGGATTGCTTTTATTGTATTTATACTTTATAATATTTGCAGAGTAAGAGATTTTTCTGTGGAAGAGCCTAACTGAAGTTTAAAAAAAAAGTTAAAAAAATTAAATAAGTAAAAAAAAAAACATTCTAAAAGCTCAGTAGTTTTCAAAGAAGACAATATTGGATGGGTATCGGCATCAGCCGATACTGAAGGTTTCAGTATCGGAAAAGAAAATGTGGCATTGTGCTCTCTCTCTTAATTGTAGAAATCTGTCTATAGAACTGCTTCCGCACATTTAATACATGCCCTTCGCTCGTGCTAATTTGTGCCCACACAATCGTTGCTCTTAAAGTGACTTTCAAGCTAATTGCATCGACATTCCATTTAATTTGCACTTTTTTGTAGAAATGCCCTAAAGGCGGCTGAGCAAAACAAACACCACATGCAACTTTGCTCATGTGAAAGACGCATGCACATGCGTTTCGATCTTATGCTTTCATTAGGGCATGCTTAGGCAGTCTTAAATGTAAAGTAGCAGGGAAATTAATCCTTGTATGAAAATAAATCACACTTGTAAACAGACTTTTGCTAGGTATTCTGTATGTTATTTTTAATGGATGTAGCCAATAAGACCATTCTTATTGCACTTATATTAGTAAAGAATAATTGATAATAGAAATTTGACAAGGCAAGTTGTATTGTCTTTTGATCATTCATAAAATTTAACCAGTTCTTGGTCATACTTACGAACCCAATGGCAGGAGTGTTAGCATATACAGCAGCTTGTTCAAAGAAACATTTTTAAACTAAATATTAGTTCAGAATGATAAGTTTTTGATAACGGTTGAAATAACAGTTCTTTACCAATCAGCTCTTATTGAATCCAGGAATGACTGGAGAGATTTTTTTTTTAAGATAACATCTTTGGCCTTGTATATTGGGTTCAAAACCATCTGGGTGAAATGGTGATGTGACTAATCAGAACGTAAGCTATCGAGTTTCCTCTTGATGTTGCTTCACCAACATAAACAGATGTTTATTGAATTTATCCCCCCCCCCACCCCCCCCCACCCCCATGTAAATGGAGAGGATTTGGTTTTGCTTTATTAGAGACGAAAAGACCAAGTCGGCTTGGCTGAACCTGATCTCTCTAACCTGCACGCATGGAAATTTTTATGCTCCCATATTTCAGATGCCATTAGTGCATGTTTAAATTTGTTGCACTGAGATAAAGAGAGCAAATTTGACCAGATGTTGTGCGTTTTACTGTGCGATGCATGTATAATACTAGAAACAGGGGCAACAAAAAAACAGTACAATAAATAATGTGTTCTTGAGTAAAAATGTATATTTTTTAATATTCCATACTTTCATCATACTAGTAATATCCTGCTAATGCTAACAATTATGCTAGAATATTGCTAGTAATACTAAAAGCAATGCCAATAATACTATTAGTATAATATTGTTATCTGTAATATTATTAGTATATTATTAGTATAATAATACTAATATTCACACTCTTCTGATCCAAACAATAATGTTGATTAATGTTAATATTAATCTGCTGAATATTATTCCTCTGCTAATTTTATTATTATAGTACTATTAAAATAGCATATACTACTAATCGTACTTTCCTAATAACGCTAATAATATTTTTTCTTTAATCATACTGTTATGAAATTTGCTAATAATTAATGTTTTCTGCTAAATGCAGTGCTGATAATTGTACAGTCAATCTTTCTGCTCTAATGCTAAAAATAATCTGCTCTGCCTAATATTATTTGCAGATGATTATTAGCAATATTATTAACAGGGGACCTTTCCATCTACTGTAATATTAGGCATATTTAAGGCTGATAGGAATTTTTTTTTTGTGTCTCTTTTCAGGTTTTGATGGCTGCTATGCATATGTGAAGTACAATGGCGAGCTCCTGCCATTCACCGGCAACCACCGAACTGTCTCCATCTCTATTTCTGGGACAGAAGAGTCAGTGAAAATCGGTTGCCGTGGGCCAAACATGTGTGCTAGTGCCCCCTGCTGGGATGGCATGATGTGCGTCAACCAGTGGTTTAGCTACCAGTGTGTTCCCCCTGGAGACTGCGCTTCCACTCCCTGTCAAAACGGCGGCAGTTGCGTCCCCGCTAACCGTGGTGGCTTTAGCTGTGTGTGCGATGAACTGTACACAGGAAGAGTGTGTGAAACCCTGGTGGCATGCCTGGGTGTAACTTGTCCACATGGCACAGTATGCAAAGTTGGAACCAACGGAGGTTTTAGTTGTGTTTCTGACTCCAATAACGAAGAATTCATTTTGCCAATTTGGGCAGTTCCGGCAATTGTGGGCGGCTGTGCCACGATTCTCGCTCTGTTGGTGCTTGGCCTCATTTTACACAATCACTGCAAAGGTGGCGGAAAGACGGCTGTACCAAAGGAGGAAAAGAAAGCAAAGAAAAAGAAAAAGAAGAAGAAGAAGGGAAGCGAGAACGTGGCATTTGATGATCCGGATAACATCGGGGACGTTGACATGACGGTGCGGAAGCAGCCAGAAGGAAATCCAAAGCCAGATATCATTGAGCGTGAGAATCCCTACCTGATATATGATGAGACAGACGTCCCAGAGAGTGGTGATACGATTCCGAGCGCACCAGAAATCGCAGAAATTGAGCACTATGACATTGACAATGCCAGCAGCATCGCACCATCTGACGCCGACATTGTCCAGCATTACAAGCAGTTCCGAAGCCACACCCCCAAATTCAGCATTCAGATCCAGCGCCATAGTCCTCTGGGTTATGCTCGCCAATCACCACTAACCTTGGGCGCTGCTAGTTACACTTACCAACCTTCTTACACTCAAGGACTCCGCCAAACACCACTTAGCCATGCCCCCTGCCCTACACCTACCCCTTTGTCCCGCCACAGCCCTGCACATTTTAGCAAACCGGCCTCATTTTACCGCAACACACCAACACGGGAGATGAATCTGAATCTGGCGAGGCGTGATGGAAGCCCGCTGGACCTTCATGGAGACGCTTGCCAGTCAGCAGCTATCTTTAATTACACAGCATCACGCCTTGGAAGGCGCAGCAAGAGCCCGCAAACGATGGCGGGTCACGGGTCAAGGCCCGCAAGCCGCTTGAAACAGCCAATTGAGCAAATTCCATTGGAGACAGGGCCTCCGATTGGATTGTCCATAGAAGAAGTGGAGCGACTCAACACTCCGCGACCCAGAAACCCCAGCATCTGCAGTGCTGATCACGGACGCTCGTCGTCTGAGGAAGACGCCCGACGTCCGCTTTCTCGTGTGCGAAATCCCGCAGATGGAATTCCAGCGCCGGATTCATCCTCAGAGAGTGACTCGCATGACTCCTTCACCTGCTCTGAAATGGAATATGACCGGGAAAAACCGGTCAACTATGGTTCTCGAGTTCCAAAACTATCACAAGTTAACGAATCTGATGCTGATGATGAAGATTATGGAGGGGGAAGAATCAAACAAAGGAGGTACTCAAGTCGTAGGGCAGAGGGCGGGGCCAGTGGAGGCCACACCCCCTTCGGGGAGTATCAGCATCACACACTGCCCCACAAACTGGGCCAAGGATCTGGCAACTTCAACTGGGACAGCCTACTAAACTGGGGACCAGGATTTAGCCATTATGTTGACGTTTTTAAAGATTTAGCTATGCTTCCAGAAAATTCTAATGCTGCTAACGATGTTGAAATGAACAGCGGCGATGGTTCAGTTACCATCATTGCCGAGGGAGAGGCAGAGCAATACGTATGAGATATTCTCTCTTGGACCAATCAGGACTGGATGGACTATGGACAGAGAGAAGGCAATCGTTTGCAATAATTAATGTTCTTCTTTCTTTGTCTTTGTTTTTTGGTACTTGTATTTGTAAGAAGACGAGCTTAAATGCAGTAAGGCAGAGCGATACATCTGTGATGATTCTCCTGTTCTCTGTTACGTAAGAAAGATTTTAAATAGTCCAATAAGTCTGAGTCCATTACCAAAAACTGTTTGTGTTTCACTGTTGATTCTAGTGTTACAGAGTCCAAAATCCCAAATAAAAACATTAGCAATGGAGCTTCTTGTTCAACAAACCACAGCAGGAAGTTTGAATTTTACAAATCAGAAACTGATTAATATCTTCTCCAAGCACTATTTGTGTTTTTTCCAGATTGTCGCAAAACCATATTAGGGCTGGACAATATATATATAAAATATCACAGTAAATTAAACCATCACCTGTACTTTTATCGCAACATGACCGGCTCTATTCAGTAACAAGTAGCTGATAGAGAATGGTTTCATTTCTCCTCGGTTCTATGTAATAACTTATTTTTGTAGATGTCAAATAAAAATATCATTGAAACCAGGTTTTGCATAGACTCAGACTTTTGGACTGTAGCTTTTAATACTTCTTCATGGATCCCATAGACGTCCATAAAATTCGAAAGGTCCTTGATGACCCCATAGAGTTTCATTTGCGTTCTTCCGTGTAGCAGAAAGCCAAGGGAGGATGTGGCTGTTTTAACAGCATGACCATACGAACTTCATCAAAAAAAAAAAAAAAGAAAAAAAAAAAAAAAACCAGAGCTCCTCTCATTCCAGCTCGCCAAACATAAAATAGGGTCCAAAAGTCTGAGTGCACTACTGAGAACTGTTCTCACAAACTAATATGGTTTGGTCAAATGATATTTCTCAATATTTGGTTTGACATTTAAAAAACATGAATGGCGTATGCTCAGGACGTTCCGAAAGATTTCAGTTTCACACACAGCTGAACAAAGGATCCGTCTCAGTTATAATAACTGAGGTTATTACATAATAAGGATTGACTGAAGAAAATGTTTTTAGTGATTGATACCTGATGGAATAGAAACAGTTTCTGGGGCACTTAGATTTTTTTTTTTCTTCTTCATTTTACCAGACTTCTCTGGCCTGCTTCTCGTGTGAAAGAGGAGTGTATGCGAGTGTGTGTAACGCGATAATACCTGCAGGTGTCTGGGACAGCCATCTTTCTTGAGGCTAGTTCACTTCTTGTCCTGTAGGAGCCATCACTTGTGACCTTTGACCTAAAGCAAAATCCTCATAATACTATGAACTTGTGTACATTTTGTATCAATGAAGGAAATTCAATGTTCTCTGTTGTTGTTGTGAGTGTGTTTTTTAATGAACTGTTTCTACTTTTTTTTTTTATTAACTTAAAGTACTTAAGCAGTGTTTTTATGGATATTTTTTTCATATGCTGGAAATGATCTTACTTTCAGGGGAAGTAAGATTGAAGTACTTAATTTTTTTTTTTTTTTTACATTTGTTACTTATGTAACATCAGTATTTTCCACTTTTTTTGATAAAACTATAACATACTGTATGCTTTATATGTGTAAGAGCCAATAACAGAATAAAAAAAAAAATATTTATTTAAAAAGACACAATTTCGAGACTAATGCAATAATACTTAACAAAATTAAGAGTAATAAAGTAGGACATGACGCCAGAATGCCATCCAGTGAGCGTTCCTAGTGAGGAGTTTGGATAAAGTTTGGATGAGTTGAATAAAGTGTTTCAAAGACCGATTAAGAGTGTGTGTCAAATGGAGGTTGGCCAGTCGTGAGCGAGAGACGAACTAGAGCAAAAGTATGAAATCTGATTTTTAGGGCGTTTTCCTATTAGTCTGAATCTGAGTGAAATTGATACTTTTAGTTTGTTTGCTGTTCGGTTTGGTGTCTTTTCAAACGGCACATAATTATACAGCCCAAAAAAACATTGGCTGAGGGGCGTGTAGGACTGAAAACGTACTTCCTGTACTCACAGCTCTGGGAAAACTAAACAAATGTTTGCCAAGTGCTCGTAGAAATCACAAATATCATCTGAGCATGGAGAACACGCAGCCAGCACTAAATAAATAATTAGTTAATTACATAAATAGCTAGTTTAAAACGTTGTGGGGATCGCATCCAGCGTTTATTTTCGTTCTGTTCCATGGTCAAAATATCCGGAACACATGGCACTTCTGCACTGCTACAGCTCTGTTCCTTGGCTCAGTTTAATAGCTTGCATCTAGAAAAACATGCAGCCTGCAACCCAAAACACTTCCTGCAATCAGGTTGATTGAGAGTTTTCTCATGGCACTCAAATCACACTAGATTTCACCTGGATCTGGACGAGACCACCTGTCTGAGATGCTCTCTGACCGGGTGTTTTGGTCTGTAGCTGAGTGGGAATTCTGTGCTGCCCAACCAAATGGCACAGAGGAAGAAAACACACCAGGGTCTGATTCAAACTAAAAGGACAGTATGTGAAAGCTTTCTTAGAGTGGCTTGACTGTGAGAGAGATATAGAGAGAGAAAGATAAGAGAGAGTTCTACACTTTATACACTCTTGGCAACTTCAACAGTCAGTGCAGTCATACTGGCTTGATAACTTGCTTAAAATCCCAGGAATACTGTAAAAATCCCAAAATGTTTATATGATATGAAACTTAAAACAGTCTGTTCTGAGAAGTGTCCAAGTGTGGCGTAATATTTTCATGAGCGTGTTTGATTGTCTGAGACTTGCTGCCTTCTACACCAATGTGAGTAAGGAACAATACACTCTGGGCCGTGCTGATACAGGAAAATAATCAACAACCAGGTGGTGTGACGGAGTTAGTTATCACCCTGAAGTGGATTCTTTTCCTATAACAGTACAAGTGATTTATTCCTCCTACAGTATACCACAGTGGTTTGCCAATGAATACAAATTTCTAATTTACTTATGTACAGTGCCTTATGCTTTTTTTTTATTTTATTTTTTTTTACCATTTATAGATACATTTAATGTTATGGAACATCCAGGAAACAAGTTAGTTCCTGTTATCACTTACTTTATAGAAGATATAAACAGTCCCTTCTTCACCAGCCTCTCTTTTCTCTCTAAGCTTGTCATGTTACTGAGAAACCAGAACACACGAGCTCACTCATCTTTCCTGAAGACACTCCTGTGTCAGAAACCTTACTGACACTGGAGACTCCTTCCACAAGTGTTACATAAACAGAGCGCTTCACGATACTGTTTTCTTAGTTAAACAGCAACACATTTGATTAAACTGTTTATTATTAGTCGTAGATTATGTGGGGCATCTGCCATACAGGTCCCTGTGAATGGGTTGTTACGATAGGAACGATAACACATTATTAGAACGAGTGCATTGATATCAATCTGTCGTTTATGAACGTTTATGTCATTTATGTCGAAATCGAATCCACACCTTCTGATTTGAGAACTGTAGTATTAGCACAATGGCGCAATCGGAGAGAATCGGGATTGTTCAACTCTACACCAGTTATAGAGCTGTCTCGGTAAACTACATTCATTGCGTTAGCATTCGCCCACAGGGTCACGCGCGTGAATTCAGTGTTGATTATTCAGACTTTGTACTGCATATTGTACCTACGACTGGAACAACAGAACAGTGATTCCTGGTTTAGCTTCCTTCTGACTGAAGCATTGACTTCTGTATAAAGTTAACTTAATCCTTCATCTGCTGCATAACATGTTCATGGCAAAAAAAAGTAATAAATGTCACATTGTGTGGTAATGTGGAACATCTAGGGTCTGTCACAACAAATTAAAGAACAAGACGTTAAACAGAATGTTATGGCGAATGTCAGGATCGGGCTATATTCCGAATATTCAGGCGTCGATATTCTTTAAGCACTTCTTGCATAGAACGGGGTGTGGTGTTCATAAAATCCCAAGCTTGTCAATTTGGTCTGTTTTACCAAATGAAAAAAAAAATGCATCAGGTTCATCATCTCGCCAATTAAAAAAAAGGAATAAATCACTTGGGGGCATGCTGTTATAAGAAAACTCATCAATGACGAGGTTTCAGATTCAAAGCAGATTATTTTCCTGGAACTACAAGTGTTTTATTCCTCATATACCACAGCAATATGCTGACCAATGCAATTTTTCATCTGATAAAAATGATACCGTGTACATTTTATCCATTTATAGTTACATTGAATGTTGTAAGTTCCTTTAAACACTTACGTTTTAGCAGATAGAAGAGTCACCAGCCTATCTTTTGCATGTCGCTACTTCTAAGCGTATATATATATATCTCCAAGCTATGCTTACCCACAATCCTTTTCCCTGTGTTGTGACACAGATATGCACAGAAGTATAAACCAGGCTTAAGATAGTGCATGAGAGTGAACTGTTAAACTGGGAAATTAAAAGACAGAAAGTCTGCATTATTCTTAAAGCATCTCTAGATTGAAAGGCTGATCTAGATTGTTACACACTGCAGTTATGTGTGTGTGAGTGAGAGACCTTTGTAAAGAGAAACTGTGTGTAAGTGTAAACAAGAGTCTGCGAGAGTGTGTACATGTGTATGATGTGTAAGAGAAAAGGAAAGAATGAGAAGAAAGAAAAAAATTAGAAGAGGCAGATGGAGTGAATGAAGATGCAGATGGTTTGGGGTCTAAAGTAAATCACTGACAGCTGGCTGATGGCACTTTGTGGTTTTTCTCTTTCTCTCTCTCTCTCTCTCTCTCTCTCTGTCTCACACACACATACAGACACACATACAGACACACAGACACAACAATGAACTAAATGCTCTTCCTCACCAGTCCTATAACCTTTATAGTGTCTTGCTCACTATTTGTGTCCTTTGTAAGCTGCCGCCGAATTGGTTTGTTTATTTGTAAGTGCTCATATGCAGTTATTCTGAATTATTACCCATAATGCACAGCACGTGTACCATGACTTAACAGAAAGGGACTAGTTTACAAATGTAACTGATTTGATTATGAGATTCATAATGAAATAAAGTGGCTTTGTTATCACGGACATATAACTAGCACCGTTTTGAAGTGACTTGTGTAAGGTTATGTATGTCTGTGTGTATGGCTGGTGTTTTACATAAGCACTAAAACATGATGCACATGCTGCTATAGGAAAATAATCCATGACGGGGTGATGTGATGCAAAGCAGATTTACTGTTACAAGATACAAGACTACTGCCACGAACAGTGCTGGGGGTAATTTGGTTCAGGACGGGTCAACAATCAACAATAAACAATAGATAGACAGCACACTAAACAAAGTGCACGACAGGACAAGAAGATAAGTGGTGAGACCGGCCATGCTGTATGGTTTAGAGACAGTGTCACTGAGGAAGAGACAGGAGTCAGAGCTAGAGGTAG